>CM065589.1:622892710-623179948 GCA_033119425.1 Bufotes viridis | reverse complement strand
TGGATGTCACTGTTATGGGAGGCACTGTGGATGTCACTGTTATGGGGGATCTGTGGATGACACTGTTATGGGGGATCTGTGGATGTCACTGTTATGGGGGCGCTGTGGATGTCACTGTTATGGAGGCACTGTGGATGTCACTGTTATGGGGGATCTGTGGATGACACTGTTATGGGGGATCTGTGGCTGACACTGTTATGGGGGCACTGTGGATGACACTGTTATGGGGGCTCTGTGGATGTCACTGTTATGGGGGCACTGTGGATGTCACTGTTATGGAGGATCTGTGGATGACACTGTTATGGGGGCACTGTGGATGTCACTGTTATGGGAGCACTGTGGATGTCACTGTTAAGGGGGCACTGTGAATGTCACTGTTATGGGGGATCTGTGGAGGTCACTGTTATGGGGGATCTGTGGAGGTCACTGTTATGGGGGATCTGTGGATGTCACTTATGGGGGATCTGTGGATGACACTGTTATGGGGGATCTGTGGAGGTCACTGTTATGGGGGATCTGTGGATATCACTTATGGGGATCTGTGGATGACACTGTTATGGGGGCTCTGTGGATGTCACTGTTATGGGGGCGCTGTAGATGTCACTGTTATGGAGGATCTGTGGATGTCACTGTTATGGGGGATCTGTGGATGTCACTGTTATGGGGATCTGTGGATGTCACTGTTATGGGGATCTGTGGATGACACTGTTATGGGGGCGCTGTGGAGGGCACTGTTATGGGGGCTCTGTGGATGGCACTGTTATGGGGGCACTGTGGATGGCACTGTTATGGGGGATCTGTGGATGACACTGTTATGGGGGCTCTGTAGAGGTCACTGTTATGGGGGATCTGTGGATGGCACTGTTATGGGGGCACTGTGGATGTCACTGTTATGGGGGCGCTGTGGAGGTCACTGTTATGGGGGCGCTGTGGATGTCACTGTTATGAGGGCACTGTGGATGGCACTGTTATGGGGCATCTGTGGATGTCACTGTTATGGGGATCTGTGGATGGCACTGTTATGGGGGCACTGTGGATGGCACTGTTATGGGGGATCTGTGGATGACACTGTTATGGGGGCTCTGTGGAGGTCACTGTTATGGGGGATCTGTGGATGGCACTGTTATGGGGGCACTGTGGATGTCACTGTTATGGGGGCGCTGTGGAGGTCACTGTTATGGGGGCGCTGTGGATGTCACTGTTATGGGGCATCTGTGGATGACACTGTTATGGGGGATCTGTGGATGTCACTGTTATGGGGGATCTGTGGATGACACTGTTATGGGGGCTCTGTGGATGTCACTGTTATGGGGGCGCTGTGGAGGTCACTGTTATGGGGGCACTGTGGAGGTCACTGTTATGGGAGCACTGTGGAGGTCACTGTTATGGGGGCGCTATGGAGGTCACTGTTATGGGGGCACTGTGGAGGTCACTGTTATGGGGGCACTGTGGAGGTCACTGTTATGGGGGATCTGTGGCTGACACTGTTATGGGGGATCTGTGGATGACGCACTGTTATGGGGGCGCTGTGGATGTCACTGTTAAGGGGGCACTGTGGATGTCACTGTTAGGGGGCACTGTGGATGTCACTGTTATGGGGATCTGTGGAGGTCACTGTTATGGGGGATCTGTGGATGTCACTGTTATGGGGATCTGTGGATGTCACTGTTATGGGGGATCTGTGGATGTCACTGTTATGGGGGCACTGTGGATGTCACTGTTATGGGGGCGCTGTGGATGTCACTGTTATGGGGGCGCTGTGGATGTCACTGTTATGGAGGCACTGTGGATGTCACTGTTATGGGGATCTGTGGATGACACTGTTATGGGGGATCTGTGGCTGACACTGTTATGGGGGCACTGTGGATGACACTGTTATGGGGGCTCTGTGGATGTCACTGTTATGGGGGCACTGTGGATGTCACTGTTATGGAGGATCTGTGGATGACACTGTTATGGGGGCACTGTGGTTGTCACTGTTATGGGAGCACTGTGGATGTCACTGTTAAGGGGGCACTGTGAATGTCACTGTTATGGGGATCTGTGGAGGTCACTGTTATGGGGGATCTGTGGATGTCACTTATGGGGATCTGTGGATGACACTGTTATGGGGGATCTGTGGATGTCACTGTTATGGGGGCTCTGTGGATGTCACTGTTATGGGGGCTCTGTGGATGTCACTGTTATGGGGGCGCTGTGGATGTCACTGTTATGGAGGATCTGTGGATGTCACTGTTATGGGGATCTGTGGATGTCACTGTTATGGGGGGATCTGTGGATGTCACTGTTATGGGGATCTGTGGATGACACTGTTATGGGGCGCTGTGGATGTCACTGTTATGGGGCATCTGTGGATGACACTGTTATGGGAGGATCTGTGGATGTCACTGTTATGGGGGATCTGTGGATGACACTGTTATGGGGGCTCTGTGGATGTCACTGTTATGGGGGCGCTGTGGAGGTCACTGTTATGGGGGCACTGTGGAGGTCACTGTTATGGGAGCACTGTGGAGGTCACTGTTATGGGGGCACTGTGGAGGTCACTGTTATGGGGGCACTGTGGAGGTCACTGTTATGGGGGCACTGTGGAGGTCACTGTTATGGGGGATCTGTGATGACACTGTTATGGGGCGACCGTGGTGACGTCACTGTTATGGGGGCACTGGGATGTCACTGTTATGGGGCCGTGATGTCACTGTTATGCGGGGATCTGTGGATGTCACTGTTATGGGGGGATCTGTGGATGTCACAGTTATGGGGGATCTGTGGCTGACACTGTTATGGGGGATCTGTGGATGTCACTGTTATGGGGCACTGTGGATGTCACCGTTATGGGGGCTCTGTGGATGTCACTGTTATGGGGGCTGTGGATGTCACTGTTATGGAGGATCTGTGGATGTCACTGTTATGGGGATCTGTGGATGTCACTGTTATGGGGGATCTGTGGATGTCACTGTTATGGGGGATCTGTGGATGACACTGTTATGGGGCGCCATGGATGTCACTGTTATGAAGCATCTGTGGATGACACTGTTATGGGGGATCTGTGGATGTCACTGTTATGGGGGATCTGTGGATGACACTGTTATGGGGGCTCTGTGGATGTCACTGTTATGGGGGCGCTGTGGAGGTCACTGTTATGGGGGCACTGTGGAGGTCACTGTTATGGGAGCACTGTGAGGTCACTGTTATGGGGGCGCTGTGGAGGTCACTGTTATGGGGGCACTGTGGAGGTCACTGTTATGGGGGATCTGTGGAGGTCACTGTTATGGGGATCTGTGGCTGACACTGTTATGGGGGATCTGTGGATGACGCACTGTTATGGGGCGCTGTGGATGTCACTGTTATGGGGGCGCTGTGGATGTCACTGTTATGGGGGATCTGTGGATTACACTGTTATGGGGGATCTGTGGATGGCACTGTTATGGGGATCTGTGGCTGACACTGTTATGGGGGATCTGTGGCTGACACTGCTATGGGGATCTGTGGCTGACTGTTATTGGGGATCTGTGGCTGACACTGTTATGGGGGATCTGTGGCTGACACTGTTATGGGGGATCTGTGCTGACACTGTTATGGGGATCTGTGGCTGACACTGCTATGGGATCTGTGGCTGACTGTTGGGGATCTGTGGCTGACTGTTATGAGATCGTGGCTGACATGTATGGGCACTGGGTGTCACTGTTATGGGGATCGTGGATGTCACTGTTATGGAGGATCTGTGGATGTCACTGTTATGGGAGCACTGTGGATGTCACTGTTATGGGAGCACTGTGGATGTCACTGTTATGGAGATCTGTGGAAGACGCACTGTTATGGGGGATCTGTGGATGTCACTGTTATGGGAGATCTGTGGATGTCACTGTTATGGGGCGCTGTAGATGTCACTGTTATGGGGGACCTGTGGATGACACTGTTATGGGGGATCTGTGGATGTCACTGTATGGGGGATCTGTGGATGACACTGTTATGGGGGATCTGTGGATGTCACTGTTATGGGGGCTCTGTGGATGTCACTGTTATGGGGGCTCTCTGGATGTCACTGTTATGGGGGCGCTGTGGATGTCACTGTTATGGAGGATCTGTGGATGTCACTGTTATGGGGATCTGTGGATGTCACTGTTATGGGGGATCTGTGGATGTCACTGTTATGGGGGATCTGTGGATGACACTGTTATGGGGGCGCTGTGGATGTCACTGTTATGGGGCATCTGTGGATGACACTGTTATGGGGGATCTGTGGATGTCACTGTTATGGGGGATCTGTGGATGACACTGTTATGGGGGCTCTGTGGATGTCACTGTTATGGGGGTGCTGTGGAGGTCACTGTTATGGGGGCACTGTGGAGGTCACTGTTATGGGAGCACTGTGGAGGTCACTGTTATGGGGGCGCTGTGGAGGTCACTGTTATGGGGGCACTGTGGAGGTCACTGTTATGGGGGATCTGTGGAAGACGCACTGTTATGGGGGCGCTGTGGATGACACTGTTATGGGGGATCTGTGGATGACGCACTGTTATGGGGGCGCTGTGGATGTCACTGTTATGGGGGCGCTGTGGATGTCACTGTTATGGGGATCTGTGGATTACACTGTTATGGGGGATCTGTGGATGGCACTGTTATGGGGATCTGTGGCTGACACTGTTATGGGAGATCTGTGGCTGACACTGCTATGGGGATCTGTAGCATGACCTGTTATGGGGGATCTGTGGCTGACACTGTTATGGGGGATCTGTGGCTGACACTGTTATGGGGGATCTGTGGCTGACACTGCTATGGGGATCTGTGGCTGACTGTTATTGGGGATCTGTGGCTGACTGTTATTGGGGATCTGTGGCTGACACTGTTATGGGGGCACTGTGGGTGTCACTGTTATGGGGATCGGTGGATGTCACTGTTATGGGGGATCTGTGGATGTCACTGTTATGGGGGATCTGTGGATGTCACTGTTATGGGAGCACTGTGGATGGCACTGTTATGGGGGATCTGTGGAAGACGCACTGTTATGGGGGATCTGTGGATGACACTGTTATGGGGGATCTGTGGATGTCACTGTTATGGGGGCGCTGTGGATGTCACTGTTATGGGGGACCTGTGGATGACACTGTTATGGGGGATCTGTGGATGACACTGTTATGGGGGATCTGTGGATGACACTGTTATGGGGGATCTGTGCATGACACTGTTATGGGGGCAGTGTGGATGTCACTGTTATGGGGGATCTCTGGATGACACTGTTATGGGGTATCTGTGGATGACACTGTTATGGGGCACTGTGGATGTCACTGTTATGGGGGCACTGTGGATGTCACTGTTATGGGGGATCTGTGGATGTCACTGTTATGGGGGCGCTGTGGAGGTCACTGTTATGGGGGATCTGTGGCTGACACTGTTATGGGGGATCTGTGGCTGACACTGTTATGGTGGATCTGTGGCTGACACTGCTATGGGGATCTGTGGATGACTCTGTTATGGGGGATCTGTGGCTGACACTGTTATTGGGGATCTGTGGCTGACACTGTTATAGAGGATCTGTGGATGTCACTGTTATGGGGATCTGTGGATGACTCACTGTTATGGGGCGCTGTGGATGTCACTGTTATGGGGATCTGTGGATGACACTGTTATGGGGGATCTGTGGATGACACTGTTATGGGGGATCTGTGGAGGTCACTGTTATGTGGGATCTGTGGATGGCACTGTTATGGGGGCACTGTGGATGTTACTGTTATGGGGGATCTGTGGAGGTCACTGTTATGGGGGCGCTGTGGATGTCACTGTTATGGGGATCTGTGGATGACACTGTTATGGGGGATCTGTGGAAGACACTGTTATGGGGGCTCTTTGGATGTCACTGTTATGGGGGCGCTGTGGAGGTCACTGTTATGGGGGCACTGTGGAGGTCACTGTTATGGGGGCACTGTGGAGGTCACTGTTATGGGGGCACTGTGGAGGTCACTGTTATGGGGGCGCTGTGGATGTCACTGTTATGGGGGCACTGTGGATGTCATTGTTATGGGGGAACTGTGGAGGTCACTGTTATGGGAGCACTGTGGAGGTCACTGTTATGGGGGCACTGTGGATGTCACTGTTAAGGGGGCACTGTGGATGTCACTGTTAAGGGGCACTGTGAATGTCACTGTTATGGGGGATCTGTAGAGGTCACTGTTATGGGGGATCTGTGGATGTCACTGTTATGGGGGATCTGTGGATGTCACTGTTATGGGGGATCTGTGGATGTCACTGTTATGGGGGCACTGTGGATGTCAATGTTATGGGGGCGCTGTGGATGTCACTGTTATGGGGAGCTGTGGATGACACTGTTATGGGGGATCTGTGGAGGTCACTGTTATGGGGGATCTGTGGAGGTCACTGTTATGGGGGATCTGTGGATGACACTGTTATGGGGGATCTGTGGATGACACACTGTTATGGAGGATCTGTGGATGTCACTGTTATGGGGAATCTGTGGATGTCACTGTTATGGGGGATCTGTGGATGACACACTGTTATGGAGGATCTGTGGATGTCACTGTTATGGGGGATCTGTGGATGACACTGTTATGGGGGGATCTGTGGTTGGCACTGTTATGGGGGATCTGTGGATGTCACTGTTATAGGGGATCTGTGGATGACACTGTTATGGGGATCTGTGGATGACACTGTTATGGGGGATCTGTGGATGACACTGTTATGGGGGATCTGTGGCTGACACTGTTATGGGGATCTGTGTCTGACACTGTTATGGAGGATCTGTGGCTGACACTGTTATGGGGGATCTGTGGCTGACACTGCTATGGGGATCTGTGGATGACTGTTATGGGGATCTGTGGATGGCACTGTTATGGGGGATCTGTGGATGGCACTGTTATGGGGATCTGTGGATGACGCAATGTTATGGGGGATCTGTGGATGTCACTGTTATGGGGGATCTGTGGATGACACTGTTTTGGGGGATCTGTGGCTGACACTGTTATGGGGGATCTGTGGCTGACACTGTTATGGGGGATCTGTGGCTGACACTGTTATGGGGGATCTGTGGATGACTCACTGTTATGGGGGCGCTGTGGATGTCACCGTTATGGGGGATCTGTGGATGTCACCGTTATGGGGGATCTGTGGATGTCAATGTTATGGGGGATCTGTGGATGACACTGTTATGGGGGCACTGTGGAGGTCACTGTCATGGGGGATCTGTGGAGGTCACTGTCATGGGGGCACTGTGGAGGTCACTGTCATGGGGGCACTGTGGAGGTCACTGTTATGGGGGCACTGTGGAGGTCACTGTTATGGGGGATCTGTTGATGACACACAGTGTATATATACTACAGAGGACAGTATACTGTATATATATACTACAGAGGACAGTATACTGTATATTAACTACAGAGGACAGTATACTATATATATACTACAGAGGACAGTATACTATATATATACTACAGAGGACAGTATACTGTATATATACTACAGAGGACAGTATACTGTATATATATTACAGAGGACAGTCTACTGTATATATACTACAGATGACAGTACACTGTATATATACTACAGAGGACAGTATACTGTATATATACTACAGAGGACAGTATACTGTATATATATACTACAGAGGACAGTATACTATATATATACTACAGAGGACAGTATACTATATATATACTACAGAGGACAGTATACTGTATATATACTACAGAGGACAGTATACTGTATATATACTACAGAGGACAGTATACTATATATATACTACAGAGGACAGTATACTGTATATATACTACAGAGGACAGTATACTGTATATATACTACAGAGGACAGTATACTGTATATATATTACAGAGGACAGTCTACTGTATATATACTACAGATGACAGTACACTGTATATATACTACAGAGGACAGTATACCATATATACACTACAGAGGACAGTATACTGTATATATATATACACTACAGAGGACAGTATACTGTATATATACTACAGAGGACAGTATACTGTATATATATACACTACAGAGGACAGTATACTGTATATATTCTACAGAGGACAGTATACTATGTATGTGTATATATATATATATATCTAGATAATTTAAAAATTGTGGCAGCACAACAAGCAATTGCTGGTGGGTGCTCAGCCTCAGGGTGTATGCTGACCCATGAAATGTATAATGAAAAACAAGCGGCACTCCAAAAAATAAAGTAAAAAAACGAAGATTTATTCAAACATATGACACCGCGACGTTTCGGCTCAAAAGCGTGAGCTTTTTTTGGAAGTATTTTGGAGTGCCGCCTGTTTTTCATTATATATATATATATATATATATATATATATATATAAGGAAGGCTATCTAGATAGCCTGTATTTGTGAGAGGGGCTTAGGCCTTCATAGTCGGCTGCAGTGCTGGCTCTGTCGCGCGCAGCCAGGTACCTTCTCACTTCCGGGTGAGATCAGGCTTCATTGCGTCTCCAGGCACGTCCAGCGGGTTTGTCTTCTGGCTTAGGTAAGTTATCCTCCTGCGCTGGGCTCATGCCGCTGGCCCGGCTGTCTTCCCAGCCTTGAGCAGGTAAGCCGCAGGGTGTTGGGGGGGTTACCTGCACTCCCCCTCCACGCACCACTCGGGGCTAACATACGTCATGCGGGCCACTAAAGCCGTCTGGTTTCCTTCCTGCCTGCCTGAAGCGTTCAGGTCCGTGGCTTGCACCCTATGTTCCTTCCAGCCTGCCTGAAGCGTTCAGGTCTGTGGCTTACACCCTATGTTCCTTCCAGCCTGCCTAAGGCATTCAGGGCCGTGGCTTGCACCCTATGTTCCTTCCAGCCTGCCTGAAGCGTTCAGGCTCGTGGCATGCACCCTATGTTCCTTCCAGCCTGCCTGAAGCGTTCAGGTCCGTGGCTTGCACCCTATGTTGCTTCCAGCCTGCCTGAAGCGTTCAGGTCCGTGGCTTGCACCCTATGTTCCTTCCAGCCTGCCTGAAGCGTTCAGGTCCGTGGCTTGCACCCTATGTTCCTTCCAGCCTGCCTGTAGCGTTCTGGTCCGTGGCTTGCACCCAATGTTCCTTCCAGCATGCCTAAAGCGTTCTGGCTCCTGGTTCGCATTCACCAGGTAGGTTGGTGGCAGATAACAACGTCTGTTCTCTATGTCTTTGCTGCCCTCCGGTCCAGGGCAGTGCACTATGTTAAAAAAAAAAAAAAAAAAAAAAGAGGGGGGGGGGGGGATGGGTGTCCTTGGCCCAGCTAGGTCACACACCATATCTCTTCTGCCCCTTTCGTAGGTTTCCAAGCCGGCCTGCCGCTCAGGCACAGTTGTAGTTGTCCGGCCCCGCTAGGCCCGTTTTGTCGTCTAGTCCTAACTGGTAAGTTTCCCTATGTCCTTCAAAGGTGGCACTCCTTCCCTCACGTCACACCATGGCCCTTGCTTATTGGGGGCGGGTCTTTCCTTCCCTCTTTCCCCGCACATAGACGGGGTTGCCTCTCTCTTTCACCGGGTGGTCACTATGCATTTAGTCTCTCCTGTTCACCTGTACTCGTCTCTGCCCAACAGGTGACCTCCGGGTGTCTGCCCTCGTTCAGATACCCGCAACGATGTCTCGAGCCTCGGACATTGAAGAGTCCATGTCTATCCCGGAAACTCCGGCTTCTGGTCACGCCAGCAGCGGTTCGCTCAGAAACTGGACGATCCCGAAGTTGGTGGCAGAGTTAAATCGGAGGGGCATTAGTCACCCGGCCTCAGCTAGGAAGGCTGAATTATATAGACTGCTGGTGTCTAGTCCTGGACCTTCCAGTGTTCAAGTGGAGTCTCCGTCAGTTCAAACTTCACTGGCACAATTGCACGCCAAAATGGAGACCCTGGTGTCCTCGGTAGCCGACGTCCAGGCCAGGATGCTGGACTTAGAATCTAGGGCAACCCCTACCCCTCAGGCGGTGTTTCCAGTGGCACCTTACCCCTCACCTCAGGCTGGGTCCTCAGGTACGTCTGTGCCGGCCCTGTCATTTCCCCTGCTCATTTCGTCCCGGAAAATATTCGGAAGGACATCTTGGCCGGGAAGGAGGTGAACTTGGCTTCTATACTCATCGCTCGCATGACGCAAATGATAACAAGACCATAGATTGCGGTGAGGTGTCCGTTGTCTTCAGAGCCAAGGATGCACGAATCAACCGGAAGCTGTCAATCTCGGACTACCATCGTTCCTTCCCGGCCAAGGCAGCAGCCACCCTGTCCCAATTTCAGTTCACGACGACATGGAGCTGTTTTGCAGACATTTTGCAGGGCTCAGAGCTCCCGTCTGCACTGCATGCCAGT
This sequence comes from Bufotes viridis, assembly GCA_033119425.1. Taxonomy (NCBI): domain Eukaryota; kingdom Metazoa; phylum Chordata; class Amphibia; order Anura; family Bufonidae; genus Bufotes; species Bufotes viridis. Next base: position 623,169,645 of record CM065589.1, on the reverse strand, counting down.
CAATCTTTCATGCCTCAGAATGGTGCCCCAATTTGGCGGGTCCGCAACCAGATAGGGCCCTTCCTGGCGCATCCGGGGTCCCCAGGGGCACCCCTCTGTTGATAAATTCGGCAGGCAAATAGTGTTCTTAGGAAAAGCCAAATATGCAACAATTTCAACTAGGGTCATTGCATGTTCAGTGGTTGCAGGGCTCTACATGTGTGTATAGCATGTTTCAGGGCTCACCCCAAATCCTCCTGTCCGAAAAAATCAAGTCAACAGGCATGACTAGCCGACATTAACATTGAGTTGCTTAGCATGCTCCTGGCAGAGCACCATGACAGGCAATTTGTGCACGACTTGGTGGTAGGGTTCATGTATGGGTTCCACACGGGGTTAGTGGCCCTCCTGCAATCCAACTGGGAGTGTGGCAACCTTCTCTCCGCCAAGAAAGATCTGGTGTTGGTCCAGGAGTTAATCGACTTGGGGGTGGTGAAAGTGTTTATGATCGGGCCTTTTGCATCAATTCCCTTTGTTCACTGGAGGATCAGTCCCATTTGGTTAGTCGTTAAGAAGGATTCTAATAAAAAGATTAATCTACGACCTTTCTGCTCCTCATGATTCTGTTGTTCCTAGTATCAACTCCCTTATTCCGTCGGAGGAATTCGGGATGAAGTATTCCTCCATCGATGAAGCCATCTGGTTTATTTTGAAGGCCGGCAGGGGCGCGTGGCTGTCGAAGGCTGACATCGCTGATGCGTTTAAACTCCTTCCGGTCCTCCCACAGCTATGCCAATATTATGGCGTCAAGTGGGCTGGCAAGTTTTACTTTGCCAATCGCCTCACTTTTGGGTCCAAAAGCAGCCCGGCGTTGTTCGACAGGTTCGCGCAGGCGCTGCATTGGATCCTGGTCAAGCACAGTGGGTACCCATCTGACCGGGCCTTCATGTCGCGTTTGCCTCTCCTTCTTCCGTCGACCCCGGAACAGGATAGCATCATCCGCTTGGACAGTCAGGCCATGGCAGATCTGTCCATGTGGTACGCGTTCCTGTCTACCTGGAACGGTGTTAGCCTTTTGTTTCACCCTGGGGGCCAGCTTCCGCCACAGTTTTTCCGATGCGGCTGCATCAGGGGTTTTGCAGCCATCTGTGGGAATCATTGGCTAGCAGGTTCTTGGTCACCACAGGATGCTTCAGACACAGAAGCTCTGAGGTCTTCGCCCCTGTTAGAGTTGTATCCCTTGGTAGCGGCAGCCTTTGTATGGGGCAGGCAGTGGTCGAATTCCAGAGTTATGTTTGTTACGGACAGCAAGGACCTGGTGGATATAATCCACAAGGGTCGAACCAAATCTCAAAAAATGATGACACTCCTGCGCAGGCTGGTTTGGCTCTCCACGATCCACAACTTCCGTATTGAATGTTCCCATATCCAGGGTGCCGAGAATGTCGCAGCTGACGCCCTTTCCGGTTTAACTTCCAGATCTTTTTCCAGGTCTCGCCAGAGGCAGACCCGTCCGGGGCTCCCATTCCAGCTTTCACCAGCTTGACCTTGGATTGACTTCCCTGCTTGTCACAGCCAAGGTCCTAATGCACAAGAGTCTCTCTGCCAACACTACGAGGAATTATCGGACGGGTTAGAATCTGTACCTGGAGTTCACAGCCTCACATCCGCAGGGGAGATGGATAATATTTCCTTCATTACGGCCTTCATAGCACACTGTTATACCGACCTGGGCCTTTCCGCTAATACCATCCGCCTGTACTTCGCCGGGTGCAACACTTTTTACCGTCAACAACCCGGCAGGAAGGTCCTTGTTCAAGGCCCAAGCAATAAAGGCTACCTTCAGGGGCATTGGAAAGTCCGGCAGAATTTGCCCCCGGCTAGGCAGCCGTTTTCCGGGAACTCTTTAGGAAGCTATCTTTAGCCCTTGACGGTAATCCTTTTGGGCCCTTGGTAAGCACAGTCGTCAAAGTGGCAATGTACTTAGGCTTCTTCGGGTTCCTCAGGCCTGGGGAGTTTCCTGTCACTTCTTCAAACAGCCGTCACCTTCAGAAACAGCAACTGGTCTGGCGCCCCTTACCATTCCAGCTTCTAAGACTTCCCAGTCAGGACCGCCGACCGAGGTACCGTTTTCCATCTCACAATGAGTGGTGTCCAGTGTCCGTTCTCAAGCAGCTAGTTTCGATTCTCCAGTCCTATTCACCTACCAGTCCGCTGCTTCCTCTCAGGGGAGACCGCTGTCCACCTCTCAGTTCATTTCATACGTCCGCTCACTGGCATCAGGGTTGGGTTATGACGGGAGGTCTATTTTGGGCCACTCCTTCCGCATTGGAGCCGCCTCCGCAGCCTCTTCTCACCAAGTTCCCCACATGTCATCAGGCACATGGGGCGATGGAGATCTTTGTGTTTTTCCAGATACATTCCAAATCCTCAGTCGGATGTCCGTGCGGCCTTCCGCTCACTTGCTTGTGGTGTTTAATAAATGGTTTGCAGCTTGTCTCTCTTCTCTTCTTTGCCCCTTTTAGGCCTACCCGCGTACCTGGCTCCAGGCACCCTCCAGCCAGTGTCAATGTCATGCATGATACAGTCACGTCTATGCCCTCTCGCGGGCCGTCGCCATGAGCACAAATATATATATATATACACTACAGAGGACAGTATACTGTATATATACTACAGAGGACAGTATACTGTATATATACTACAGAGGACAGTATACTATATATATATACTACAGAGGACAATATGCTGTGTATATACTACAGAGGACAGTATACTATATATACTACAGAGGACAATATGCTATGTATATACTACAGAGGACAGTATACTATATATATACTACAGAGGACAGTATACTATATATATACTACAGAGGACAATATGCTGTGTATATACTACAGAGGACAGTATACTGTATATATACTACAGAGGACAGTATGCTGTGTATATACTACAGAGGACAGTATACTGTATATATACTATAGAGGACAATATACTGTATATATACTACAGAGGACAGTATACTATATATATACTACAGAGGACAGTATGCTGTGTATATACTACAGAGGGTCATACACCCATATAGATCACCAGGACGGGTTATACACCCATATAGATCACCAGGACGGGTCATACACCCATATAGATCACCAGGACGGGTCATACACCCATATAGATCACCAGGACGGGTCATACACCCATATAGATCACCAGGACGGGGTCATAAACCCATATAGATCACCAGGACGGGTCATACACCCATACAGGTCACCAGGACGGGTCATACACCCATATAGATCACCAGGACAGGTCATACACCCATGTAGATCACCAGGACGGGTCATACACCCATATAGATCACCAGGACGGGTCATACACCCATATAGATCACCAGGACGGGTCATACACCCATATAGATCACCAGGACGGGTCATACACCCATATAGATCACCAGGATGGGCCATACACCCATATAGATCACCAGGACGGGTCATACACCCATATAGATCACCAGGACGGGTCATACACCCATACAGGTCACCGGGTATATTTTCATTGCTGGTCTAAGTTTACAGCTTGGAAAGGTTTAGTAAATCTGCTCGGTAACGTGTCAGGAGTACAGGAGCTCCCCGCCACATGACACCCTACTATCATTAACACCCCAAGGGCAGAAGCTGTCAATGTCTGATTCACCAGGCACATGTCACAGAGGATCCTACAACTCCTGACTCACCTCCTGGGTCTCACGCCCTCATAACTTACAGATGAACCACCATCATCGCTTCTCTGCCCAAATTACCCATCCAACCTGCAGTCTACTCCCTTAGTCAGCTATCACCACTGTCGTAATTCCATTCTTCTCCAGGGATTAGCTGAATGAGAGCTCTTCATCCCAGTCCTCTCTCACCATGGACGAGTCCTCATCTGTATACACCGCCACTACATTAGGTTATAGTAGCATTGCTACCGAGACCACTGGATGACCACCGTCAACAGCTGCTACCATAGAAGTGTGACTAAGCACAGACCTCTAGAGCCCACCAGGACTACCATCTGTGGGGACACTAGTATGTGCCAGAAGTATCACTAAGGACCGCACAAGCCCACACAGCAGATGTCTCCTTTCTACATTGTGTAGAGCTGTAGCCAAGCTAAACATGTTCTGTAAAGGTCCTTTAAGTACGCCCTCTCACACTACAGATAACGCTATTGGCCTAAGTTACTGGATAAGATATGCAATGTCCGGGGTGTCTACTCAAGGCAAAAACACCTGAAAGACAGCATGAGAGGAAGGAGAGCAGAGCACCCAAATGGGAGTTTGAGAAAGAGGAGAGCACCTGAATGAGAGGAGGGCACCAGAATTACAGCATGGGTGGGAGGAAGGAGAGCACAGATCCCGAATAGGAGTATGAGAAAGAAAAGAGCACCTGAATGAGAGGAGGACACCAGAATTACAGCATGGGTGGGAGGAAGGAGAGCACAGATCCCGAATAGGAGTATAAGAAAGAAAAGAGCACCTGAATGAGAGGAGGGCACCAGAATTACAGCATGGGTGGGAGGAAGGAGAGCACAGATCCCGAATAGGAGTATAAGAAAGAAGAGAGAACCTGAATGAGAGGAGAGCACCAGAATTACAGCATGGGTGGGAGGAAGGAGATCACAGATCCCGAATAGGAGTATAAGAAAGAAGAGAGCACCTGAATGAGAGGAGGGCACCAGAATTACAGCATGGGTGGAGGAAGGAGAGAACAGATCCCGAATAGGAGTATAAGAAAGAAGAGAGCACCTGAATGAGAGGAGGGCACCAGAATTACAGCATGGGTGGGAGGAAGGAGAGGACAGATCCCGAATAGGAGTATGAGAAAGAAGAGAGCACCTGAATGAGAGGAGGGCACCAGAATTACAGCATGGGTGGGAGGAAGGAGATCACAGATCCCGAATAGGAGTATAAGAAAGAAGAGAGCACCTGAATGAGAGGAGGGCACCAGAATTACAGCATGGGTGGAGGAAGGAGAGAACAGATCCCGAATAGGAGTATAAGAAAGAAGAGAGCACCTGAATGAGAGGAGGGCACCAGAATTACAGCATGGGTGGGAGGAAAGAGAGCACAGATCCCGAATAGGAGTATAAGAAAGAAGAGAGCACCTGAATGAGAGGAGGGCACCAGAATTACAGCATGGGTGGGAGGAAGGAGAGCACAGATCCCGAATAGGAGTATGAGAAGGAAGAGAGCACCTGAATGAGAGGAGGACACCAGAATTACAGCATGGGTGGGAGGAAGGAGAGCACAGATCCCGAATAAGAGTATGAGAAGGAAGAGAGCACCTGAATGAGAGGAGGACACCAGAATAACAGCATGGGTGGGAGGAAGGAGAGCACAGATCCCGAATAGGAGTATAATGAAAGAAGAGAGCACCTGAATGAGAGGAGGGCACCAGAATTACAGCATGGGTGGGAGGAGGGGGGGCACAGATCCCAAATAGGAGTATAAGAAAGAGGAGAGCACCTGAATGACAGTACGAGTGAGAGGAGAGCACCAGAATTACAGCATGGATGGGAGGAAGGAGAGCACAGATCCCGAATAGGAGTATGAGAAAGAGGAGAGCACCTGAATGACAGTACAAGTGAGAGGAGAGCACCAGAATTACAGCATGGGTGGGAGGAAGGAGAGAACAGATCCCGAATAGGAGTATAAGAAAGAAGAGAGCACCTGAATGAGAGGAGGGCACCAGAATTACAGCATGGGTGGGAGGAAGGAGAGCACAGATCCCGAATAGGAGTATGAGAAGGAAGAGAGCACCTGAATGAGAGGAGGACACCAGAATTACAGCATGGGTGGGAGGAAGGAGAGCACAGATCCCGAATAGGAGTATGAGAAGGAAGAGAGCACCTGAATGAGAGGAGGACACCAGAATAACAGCATGGGTGGGAGGAAGGAGAGCACAGATCCCGAATAGGAGTATAATGAAAGAAGAGAGCACCTGAATGAGAGGAGGGCACCAGAATTACAGCATGGGTGGGAGGAGGGGGGGGCACAGATCCCAAATAGGAGTATAAGAAAGAGGAGAGCACCTGAATGACAGTACGAGTGAGAGGAGAGCACCAGAATTACAGCATGGATGGGAGGAAGGAGAGCACAGATCCCGAATAGGAGTATGAGAAAGAGGAGAGCACCTGAATGACAGTACAAGTGAGAGGAGAGCACCAGAATTACAGCATGGGTGGGAGGAAGGAGAGAACAGATCCCGAATAGGAGTATAAGAAAGAAGAGAGCACCTGAATGAGAGGAGGGTACCAGAATTACAGCATGGGTGGGAGGAAGGAGATCACAGATCCTGAATAGGAGTATAAGAAAGAAGAGAGCACCTGAATGAGAGGAGGGCACCAGAATTACAGCATGGGTGGGAGGAAGGAGAGCACAGATCCCGAATAGGAGTATAAGAAAGAAGAGACCACCTGAATGAGAGGAGGGCACCAGAATTACAGCATGGGTGGGAGGAAGGAGAGCACAGATCCCGAATAGGAGTATGAGAAAGAGGAGAGCACCTGAATGACAGTATGAGTGAGAGGAGAGCACCTGAATGACAGTATGAGTGAGAGGAGAGCACCTGAATGACAGTATGAGTGAGAGGAGAGCACCTGAATGATAGTATGAGTGAGAGGAGAGCACCTGAATGAGAGTATGAGTGAGAGGAGAGCACCTGAATGACAGTATGAGTGAGAGGAGAGCACCTGAATGACAGTATGAGTGAGAGGAGAGCACCTGAATGACAGTATGAGTGAGAGGAGAGCACCTGAATGACAGTATGAGTGAGAGGAGAGCACCTGAATGAGAGTATGAGTGAGAGGAGAGCACCTGAATGAGAGTATGAGTGAGAGGAGAGCACCTGAATGACAGTATGAGTGAGAGGAGAGCACCTGAATGACAGTATGAGTGAGAGGAGAGCACCTGAATGACAGTATGAGTAAGAGGAGAGCACCTGAATTATAGTATAAGTGAGAGGAGAGCACCTGAATGACAGTATGAGTGAGAGGAGAGCACCTGAATGATAGTATGAGTGAGAGGAGAGCACCTGAATGACAGTATGAGTGAGAGGAGAGCACCTAAATGACAGTATGAGTGAGAGGAGAGCACCTGACTGACAGTATGAGAGACAGGAGAGCACCTAAATGACAGTATGAGAGAGAGGAGAGCACCTGAATGAGAGTATGAGAGAGAGGAGAGCACCTGAATGATAGTATGAGTGAGAGGAGAGCACCTGAATGAGAGTATGAGAGAGAGGAGAGCACCTGACTGACAGTATGAGAGAGAGGAGAGCACCTGAATGACAGTATGAGTGACAGGAGAGCACCTGACTGACAGTATGAGTGACAGGAGAGCACCTGAATGAGTGTATGAGTGAGAGGAGAGCACCTGAATGAGAGTATGAGTGAGAGGAGAGCACCTGAATGACAGTATGAGTGAGAGGAGAGCACCTGAATGACAGTATGAGTGACAGGAGAGCACCTGAATGACAGTATGAGTGAGAGGAGAGCACCTGAATGATAGTATGAGTGAGAGGAGAGCACCTGAATGACAGTATGAGTGAGAGGAGAGCACCTGAATGATAGTATGAGTGAGAGGAGAGCACCTGAATGACAGTATGAGTGAGAGGAGAGCACCTGAATGACAGTATGAGTGAGAGGAGAGCACCTGAATGACAGTATGAGTGAGAGGAGAGCACCTGAATGACAGTATGGAGAGAGGAGAGCACCTGAATGACAGTATGAGTGAGAGGAGAGCACCTAAATGACAGTATGAGTGAGAGGAGAGCACCTGACTGACAGTATGAGAGAGAGGAGAGCACCTAAATGACAGTATGAGAGAGAGGAGAGCACCTGAATGAGAGTATGAGAGAGAGGAGAGCACCTGAATGATAGTATGAGTGAGAGGAGAGCACCTGAATGAGAGTATGAGAGAGAGGAGAGCACCTGAATGATAGTATGAGAGAGAGGAGAGCACCTGAATGACAGTATGAGTGAGAGGAGAGCACCTGAATGAGAGTATGAGAGAGAGGAGAGTACCTGAATGACAGTATGAGAGAGAGGAGAGCACCTGAATGACAGTATGAGTGAGAGGAGAGCACCTGAATGACAGTATGAGAGGAGAGCACCTGAATGATAGTATTAGAGAGAGGAGAGCACCTGAATGACAGTATGAGTGAGAGGAGAGCACCTGAATGACAGTATTAGAGAGAGGAGAGCACCTGAATGACAGTATGAGTGAGAGGAGAGCACCTGAATGAGAGTATGAGTGAGAGGAGAGCACCTGAATGATAGTATGAGTGAGAGGAGAGCACCTGAATGATAGTATGAGTGAGAGGAGAGCACCTGAATGACAGTATGAGTGACAGGAGAGCACCTGAATGACAGTATGAGTGAGAGGAGAGCACCTGAATGATAGTATGAGAGGAGAGCACCTGAATGAGAGTATGAGAGAGAGGAGAGCACCTGAATGACAGTATGAGTGAGAGGAGAGCACCTGAATGAGAGTATGAGTGAGAGGAGAGCACCTGAATGAGTGTATGAGTGAGAGGAGAGCACCTGAATGATAGTATGAGTGAGAGGAGAGCACCTGAATGACAGTATGAGAGAGAGGAGAGCACCTGAATGATAGTATGAGTGAGAGGAGAGCACCTGAATGATAGTATGAGAGGAGAGCACCTGAATGATAGTATGAGTGAGAGGAGAGCACCTGAATGACAGTATGAGAGAGAGGAGAGCACCTGAATGATAGTATGAGAGAGAGGAGAGCACCTGAATGAGTGTATGAGTGAGAGGAGAGCACCTGAATGACAGTATGAGTGAGAGGAGAGCACCTGAATGACAGTATGAGTGACAGGAGAGCACCTGAATGAGTGTATGAGTGAGAGGAGAGCACCTGAATGACAGTATGAGAGAGAGGAGAGCACCTGAATGAGTGTATGAGTGAGAGGAGAAGGACCCACATCATACTCCTGTGTAGCTGAAGTTCATGAAAACAACCGTCTGTTCAATCGTGAGGATCAAGGAGGGTCAACTGGAGGGTAAGGGTCAGCCGGAGATGTCCAAGAAAGAAAAAGGGTGAGTGAGTGTCAAGGAGGGGTAGGTTAGGATGAGTGAGGGTCAATCTGAGAGTCAGGCTTGGATGATATTGTCTCCTCTGGAAGAAACGATTCAGAAGACGACTACCTCCACATTGGATCCCTGGAATCTGCTAATCATTCATTTGGCCGGTTTACACTGAGAATGGTCCTCGGCGGTGGGACTATACTGGTCACTGGAGAGGAGAAGGCCGCAGAAGAGTAGTCTGAGAAGGTTATAACGATGGTAAAAGCAGAGCATGGCCAAAGTCAGGTCCACAACAAGATCTGTCTGTGTTCACGGAAGACATCTGCAGGGAGTTTGCATCTTCTCCCCATGTTTGTGTGGGTTTCCTCCAAGTACTCAGGTTCCTCCTACACGCCCAAAGCCTACAGTCACGGTAACGTGGAGTACAGACTGTATGAGGACTGATGTGACAATCTCCCTACATTGCTGTGGAATATGACGGCGCCATGTCAATGAATAAACTCACTGATGAAGATGCCTCCAACACCAGGCGCCTAGAACATTCAGAGCATCTAGAAGATTACCATGGTTGAATGGTGGTGGCCGCAGCTCATAGTGAAAGAACCGCACCCAGAGCTCCATGTGTCGACAATAACCTTTCTACGTCATCAGATAATGTGTGACATCATGAGGTGAAGGCAGAGTTCTGGCTCCCGGACGTCACGTATGAGAATCATGGAATGTGAGGACCAGGCTATGTCTGATATACTGTGACACTCACTCACGAGAGATGGAGAGGAACCATATGGTGTCAGGATGACAAGTCCTACATACAAGTCAACCGGTCTATATTCATAGTGGACAACCTGAATTATTCTTTCCTCTGGACAACCTCTCCGAACACCATGCGCAGTAAAAAACAAGGACAAACTGGAGGACCAAATGGTGGCGACACTGATATATACAAATGACCACCACAGTGTCCTCCTCAGATACCCCGGCCTCATCACATATACTGGAGAAGCATGATGAAAGGTAAGTGATAGACATCTATAGGTGACCATACTGGTATGTACCACCACAGTGACCTCCTCAGATACCCCGGCCTCATCACAATCACATACTGGAGAACCATGATGAAAGGTAAGTGTTAGACGTCTATAGGTGACCATACTGGTATGTACCACCACAGTGACCTCCTCAGATACCCCGGCCTCATCACAATCACATATACTGGAGAACCATGACGAAAGGTAAGTGATAGATGTCTATAGGTGGCCATACTGGTATGTACCATCACAGTGACCTCCTCAGATACCCCGGCCTCATCACATATACTGGAGAAGCATGATGAAAGGTAAGTGATAGACATCTATAGGTGACCATACTGGTATGTACCACCACAGTGACCTCCTCAGATACCCCGGCCTCATCACAATCACATATACTGGAGAACCATGATGAAAGGTAAGTGTTAGACGTCTATAGGTGACCATACTGGTATGTACCACCACAGTGACCTCCTCAGATACCCCGGCCTCATCACAATCACATATACTGGAGAACCATGACGAAAGGTAAGTGATAGATGTCTATAGGTGGCCATACTGGTATGTACCATCACAGTGACCTCCTCAGATACCCCGGCCTCATCACAATCACATACTGGAGAACCATGATGAAAGGTAAGTGATAGATATCTATAGGTGGCCATACTGGTATACCATCACAGTGACCTCCTCAGATACCACCGGCCTCATCACAATCACATACTGGAGAACCATGATGAAAGGTAAGTGATAGATGTCTATAGGTGGCCATACTGGTATGTACCATCACAGTGACCTCCTCAGATACCCCGGCCTCATCACAATCACATACTGGAGAACCATGATGAAAGGTAAGTGATAGACATCTATAGGTGGCCATACTGGTATGTACCATCACAGTGTCCTCCTCAGATACTCCGGCCTCATCACAATCACATACTGGAGAAGCATGATGAAAGGTAAGTGATAGATGTCTATAGGTGGCCATACTGGTATGTACCATCACAGTGACCTCCTCAGATATCCCGGCCTCATCACAATCACATATACTGGAGAACCATGATGAAAGGTAAGTGATAGATGTCTATAGGTGGCCATACTGGTATGTACCATCACAGTGACCTCCTCAGATACCCCGGCCTCATCACAATCACATATACTGGAGAACCATGATGAAAGGAAAGTGATAGACATCTATAGGTGGCCATACTGGTATGTACCATCACAGTGACCTCCTCAGATACCACCAGCCTCATCACATATACTGGAGAACCATGATGAACGGTAAGTGATAGATGTCTATAGGTGACCATACTGGTATGTACCATCACAGTGACCTCCTCAGATACCACCAGCCTAATCACATATACCTGGGAACCATGATGAAAGGTAAGTGATAGATGTCTATAGGTGGCCATACTGGTATGTACCATCACAGTGACCTCCTCAGATACCCCGGCCTCATCACAATCACATACTGGAGAACCATGACGAAAGGTAAGTGATAGACATCTATAGGTGACCATACTGGTATGTACCATCACAGTGACCTCCTCAGATACCCCGGCCTCATCACAATCACATATACTGGAGAACTATGATGAAAGGTAAGTGATAGACATCTATAGGTGGCCATACTGGTATGTACCATCACAGTGACCTCCTCAGATACCCCGGCCTCATCACATATACTGGAGAAGCATGATGAAAGGTAAGTGATAGACATCTATAGGTGAACATACTGGTATGTACCACCACAGTGACCTCCTCAGATACCCCGGCCTCATCACAATCACATACTGGAGAACCATGATGAAAGGTAAGTGATAGATGTCTATAGGTGGCCATACTGGTATGTACCATCACAGTGACCTCCTCAGATACCCCGGCCTCATCACAATCACATATACTGGAGAACCATGATGAAAGGTAAGTGATAGATGTCTATAGGTGGCCATACTGGTATGTACCATCACAGTGACCTCCTCAGATACCCCGGCCTCATCACAATCACATACTGGAGAACCATGATGAAAGGTAAGTGATAGATGTCTATAGGTGACCATACTGGTATGTACCATCACAGTGACCTCCTCAGATACCCCGGCCTCATCACAATCACATACTGGAGAACCATGATGAAAGGTAAGTGATAGATGTCTATAGGTGGCCATACTGGTATGTACCATCACAGTGACCTCCTCAGATACCCCGGCCTCATCACAATCACATACTGAGAACCATGATGAAAGGTAAGTGATAGATGTCTATAGGTGGCCATACTGGTATGTACCATCACAGTGACCTCCTCAGATACCCCGGCCTCATCACAATCACATACTGGAGAACCATGATGAAAGGTAAGTGATAGATGTCTATAGGTGGCCATACTGGTATGTACCATCACAGTGACCTCCTCAGATACCCCGGCCTCATCACAATCACTATACTGGAGAACCATGATGAAAGGTAAGTGATAGATGTCTATAGGTGGCCATACTGGTATGTACCATCACAGTGACCTCCTCAGATACCCGGCCTCATCACAATCACATACTGGAGAACCATGATGAAAGGTAAGTGATAGATGTCTATAGGTGGCCATACTGGTATGTACCATCACAGTGACCTCCTCAGATACCCCGGCCTCATCACAATCACATACTGGAGAACCATGATGAAAGGTAAGTGATAGATGTCTATAGGTGGCCATACTGGTATGTACCACCACAGTGACCTCCTCAGATACCCCGGCCTCATCACAATCACATATACTGGAGAACCATGATGAAAGGTAAGTGATAGATGTCTATAGGTGGCCATACTGGTATGTACCATCACAGTGACCTCCTCAGATACCACCAGCCTCATCACATATACTGGAGAACCATGATGAAAGGTAAGTGATAGATGTCTATAGGTGACCATACTGGTATGTACCATCACAGTGACCTCCTCAGATACCACCGGCCTCATCACATATACCTGGAGAACCATGATGAAAGGTAAGTGATAGATGTCTATAGGTGGCCATACTGGTATGTACCATCACAGTGACCTCCTCAGATACCCCGGCCTCATCACAATCACATACTGGAGAACCATGATGAAAGGTAAGTGATAGATGTCTATAGGTGGCCATACTGGTATGTACCATCACAGTGACCTCCTCAGATACCCCGGCCTCATCACAATCACATACTGGAGAACCATGATGAAAGGTAAGTGATAGATGTCTATAGGTGGCCATACTGGTATGTACCATCACAGTGACCTCCTCAGATACCCCGGCCTCATCACAATCACATACTGGAGAACCATGATGAAAGGTAAGTGATAGATGTCTATAGGTGGCCATACTGGTATGTACCATCACAGTGACCTCCTCAGATACCCCGGCCTCATCACAATCACATACTGGAGAACCATGATGAAAGGTAAGTGATAGATGTCTATAGGTGGCCATACTGGTATGTACCATCACAGTGACCTCCTCAGATACCCCGGCCTCATCACAATCACTACTGGAGAACCATGATGAAAGGTAAGTGATAGATGTCTATAGGTGGCCATACTGGTATGTACCATCACAGTGACCTCCTCAGATACCCCGGCCTCATCACATATACTGGAGAACCATGATGAAAGGTAAGTGATAGATGTCTATAGGTGGCCATACTGGTATGTACCATCACAGTGACCTCCTCAGATACCCCGGCCTCATCACATATACCTGGAGAACCATGATGAAAGGTAAGTGATAGATGTCTATAGGTGGCCATACTGGTATGTACCATCACAGTGACCTCCTCAGATACCCCGGCCTCATCACATATACCTGAGAACCATGATGAAAGGTAAGTGATAGATGTCTATAGGTGGCCATACTGGTATGTACCATCACAGTGACCTCCTCAGATACCACCAGCCTCATCACAATCACATATACTGGAGAACCATGATGAAAGGTAAGTGATAGACATCTATAGGTGACCATACTGGTATGTACCATCACAGTGACCTCCTCAGATACCCCGGCCTCATCACAATCACATATACTGGAGAACCATGATGAAAGGTAAGTGATAGATGTCTATAGGTGACCATACTGGTATGTACCATCACAGTGACCTCCTCAGATACCCCGGCCTCATCACAATCACATATACTGGAGAACCATGATGAAAGGTAAGTGATAGATGTCTATAGGTGGCCATACTGGTATGTACCATCACAGTGACCTCCTCAGATACCACCGGCCTCATCACATATACCTGGGAACCATGATGAAAGGTAAGTGATAGATGTCTATAGGTGGCCATACTGGTATGTACCATCACAGTGACCTCCTCAGATACCCCGGCCTCATCACATCATACTGGAGAACCATGACGAAAGGTAAGTGATAGACATCTATAGGTGACCATACTGGTATGTACCATCACAGTGACCTCCTCAGATACCCCGGCCTCAATCACATATACTGGAGAACCATGATGAAAGGTAAGTGATAGATGTCTATAGGTGGCCATACTGGTATGTACCATCACAGTGACCTCCTCAGATACCCCGGCCTCATCACAATCACATACCTGAGAACCATGATGAAAGGTAAGTGATAGATGTCTATAGGTGGCCATACTGGTATGTACCATCACAGTGACCTCCTCAGATACCACCAGCCTCATCACATCACATACTGGAGAACCATGATGAAAGGTAAGTGATAGATGTCTATAGGTGGCCATACTGGTATGTACCATCACAGTGACCTCCTCAGATACCACCAGCCTCATCACATATACTGGAGAACCATGACGAAAGGTAAGTGATAGATGTCTATAGGTGGCCATACTGGTATGTACCATCACAGTGACCTCCTCAGATACCACCGGCCTCATCACATATACCTGGGAACCATGATGAAAGGTAAGTGATAGATGTCTATAGGTGACCATACTGGTATGTACCATCACAGTGACCTCCTCAGATACCCCGGCCTCATCACATATACTGGAGAACCATGATGGAAGGTAAGTGATAGATGTCTATAGGTGGCCATACTGGTATGTACCATCACAGTGACCTCCTCAGATACCCCGGCCTCATCACATATACTGGAGAACCATGATGAAAGGTAAGTGATAGATGTCTATAGGTGGCCATACTGGTATGTACCATCACAGTGACCTCCTCAGATACCACCAGCCTCATCACAATCACATATACTGGAGAACCATGATGAAAGGTAAGTGATAGATGTCTATAGGTGGCCATACTGGTATGTACCATCACAGTGACCTCCTCAGATACCACCAGCCTCATCACAATCACATATACTGGAGAACCATGATGAAAGGTAAGTGATAGATGTCTATAGGTGACCATACTGGTATGTACCATCACAGTGACCTCCTCAGATACCCCGGCCTCATCACATATACTGGAGAACCATGATGAAAGGTAAGTGATAGATGTCTATAGGTGGCCATACTGGTATGTACCATCACAGTGACCTCCTCAGATACCCCGGCCTCATCACAATCACATATACTGGAGAACCATGATGAAAGGTAAGTGATAGATGTCTATAGGTGGCCATACTGGTATGTACCATCACAGTGACCTCCTCAGATACCCCGGCCTCATCACATATACTGGAGAACCATGATGAAAGGTAAGTGATAGATGTCTATAGGTGGCCATACTGGTATGTACCATCACAGTGACCTCCTCAGATACCCCGGCCTCATCACAATCACATACCTGGGAACCATGATGAAAGGTAAGTGATAGATGTCTATAGGTGACCATACTGGTATGTACCATCACAGTGACCTCCTCAGATACCCCGGCCTCATCACAATCACATACTGGAGAACCATGATGAAAGGTAAGTGATAGATGTCTATAGGTGACCATACTGGTATGTACCATCACAGTGACCTCCTCAGATACCCCGGCCTCATCACATATACTGGAGAACCATGATGAAAGGTAAGTGATAGATGTCTATAGGTGGCCATACTGGTATGTACCATCACAGTGACCTCCTCAGATACCCCGGCCTCATCACATATACTGAGAACCATGATGAAAGGTAAGTGATAGATGTCTATAGGTGACCATACTGGTATGTACCATCACAGTGACCTCCTCAGATACCACCGGCCTCATCACATATACTGGAGAACCATGATGAAAGGTAAGTGATAGATGTCTATAGGTGACCATACTGGTATGTACCATCACAGTGACCTCCTCAGATACCACCAGCCTCATCACATATCACTGAGAACCATGATGAAAGGTAAGTGATAGATGTCTATAGGTGGCCATACTGGTATGTACCATCACAGTGACCTCCTCAGATACCCCGGCCTCATCACATATACTGGAGAACCATGATGAAAGGTAAGTGATAGATGTCTATAGGTGACCATACTGGTATGTACCATCACAGTGACCTCCTCAGATACCCCGGCCTCATCACAATCACATATACTGGAGAACCATGATGAAAGGTAAGTGATAGATATCTATAGGTGGCCATACTGGTATGTACCATCACAGTGACCTCCTCAGATACCCCGGCCTCATCACAATCATATACTGGAGAACCATGATGAAAGGTAAGTGATAGATGTCTATAGGTGGCCATACTGGTATGTACCATCACAGTGACCTCCTCAGATACCACCAGCCTCATCACATATACTGGAGAACCATGATGAAAGGTAAGTGATAGACGTCTATAGGTGGCCATACTGGTATGTACCATCACAGTGACCTCCTCAGATACCCCCGGCCTCATCACAATCACATATACTGGAGAACCATGATGAAAGGTAAGTGATAGATGTCTATAGGTGGCCATACTGGTATGTACCATCACAGTGACCTCCTCAGATACCCCGGCCTCATCACAATCACATATACTGAGAACCATGACGAAAGGTAAGTGATAGATGTCTATAGGTGGCCATACTGGTATGTACCATCACAGTGACCTCCTCAGATACCACCAGCCTCATCACATATACCTGGAGAACCATGATGAAAGGTAAGTGATAGATGTCTATAGGTGGCCATACTGGTATGTACCATCACAGTGACCTCCTCAGATACCACCGGCCTCATCACATATACTGGAGAACCATGACGAAAGGTAAGTGATAGACATCTATAGGTGACCATACTGGTATGTACCATCACAGTGACCTCCATAGATACCCGGCCTTATCACATATACTGGAGAACCATGACGTAAAGGCAAGTGATAGATGTCTATAGGTGGCCATACTGGTATGTACCATCACAGTGACCTCCTCAGATACCCCGGCCTCATCACATATACCTGAGAACCATGATGAAAGGTAAGTGATAGATGTCTATAGGTGGCCATACTGGTATGTACCATCACAGTGACCTCCTCAGATACCACCAGCCTCATCACATACATACTGGAGAACCATGATGAAAGGTAAGTGATAGATGTCTATAGGTGGCCATACTGGTATGTACCATCACAGTGACCTCCTCAGATACCACCAGCATCATCACATATACTGGAGAACCATGACGAAAGGTAAGTGATAGATGTCTATAGGTGGCCATACTGGTATGTACCATCACAGTGACCTCCTCAGATACCACCAGCCTCATCACATATACCTGGGAACCATGATGAAAGGTAAGTGATAGATGTCTATAGGTGACCATACTGGTATGTACCATCACAGTGACCTCCTCAGATACCCCGGCCTCATCACATATACTGGAGAACCATGATGGAAGGTAAGTGATAGATGTCTATAGGTGGCCATACTGGTATGTACCATCACAGTGACCTCCTCAGATACCCCGGCCTCATCACATATACTGGAGAACCATGATGGAAGGTAAGTGATAGATGTCTATAGGTGGCCATACTAGTATGTACCATCACAGTGACCTCCTCAGATACCACCAGCCTCATCACAATCACATATACTGGAGAACCATGATGAAAGGTAAGTGATAGATGTCTATAGGTGGCCATACTGGTATGTACCATCACAGTGACCTCCTCAGATACCACCAGCCTCATCACAATCACATATACTGGAGAACCATGATGAAAGGTAAGTGATAGATGTCTATAGGTGACCATACTGGTATACCATCACAGTGACCTCCTCAGATACCCCGGCCTCATCACAATCATATACTGGAGAACCATGATGAAAGGTAAGTGATAGATGTCTATAGGTGGCCATACTGGTATGTACCATCACAGTGACCTCCTCAGATACCCCGGCCTCATCACAATCACATATACTGGAGAACCATGATGAAATGTAAGTGATAGATGTCTATAGGTGGCCACACTGGTATGTACCATCACAGTGACCTCCTCAGATACTCCGGCCTCATCACATATACTGGAGAACCATGATGAAAGGTAAGTGATAGATGTCTATAGGTGGCCATACTGGTATGTACCATCACAGTGACCTCCTCAAATACCCCGGCCTCATCACAATCACATATACCTGGGAACCATGACGAAAGGTAAGTGATAGATGTCTATAGGTGACCATACTGGTATGTACCATCACAGTGACCTCCTCAGATACCCCGGCCTCATCACAATCACATACTGGAGAACCATGATGAAAGGTAAGTGATAGATGTCTATAGGTGACCATACTGGTATGTACCATCACAGTGACCTCCTCAGATACCCCGGCCTCATCACATATACTGGAGAAGCATGATGAAAGGTAAGTGATAGATGTCTATAGGTGACCATACTGGTATGTACCATCACAGTGACCTCCTCAGATACCCCGGCCTCATCACATATACTGGAGAAGCATGATGAAAGGTAAGTGATAGATGTCTATAGGTGGCCATACTGGTATGTACCATCACAGTGACCTCCTCAGATACCCCGGCCTCATCACATATACTGGAGAACCATGATGAAAGGTAAGTGATAGATGTCTATAGGTGACCATACTGGTATGTACCATCACAGTGACCTCCTCAGATACCACCAGCCTTATCACATATACTGGAGAACCATGATGAAAGGTAAGTGATAGACATCTATAGGTGGCCATACTGGTATGTACCATCACAGTGACCTCCTCAGATACCACCAGCCTCATCACAATCACATATACTGGAGAACCATGATGAAAGGTAAGTGATAGACATCTATAGGTGGCCATACTGGTATGTACCATCACAGTGACCTCCTCAGATACCCCGGCCTCATCACAATCACATATACTGGAGAACCATGATGAAAGGTAAGTGATAGACATCTATAGGTGGCCATACTGGTATGTACCATCACAGTGACCTCCTCAGATACCCCGGCCTCATCACATATACTGGAGAACCATGACGAAAGGTAAGTGATAGATGTCTATAGGTGACCATACTGGTATGTACCATCACAGTGACCTCCTCAGATACCCCGGCCTCATCACATATACTGGAGAACCATGATGAAAGGTAAGTGATAGATGTCTATAGGTGACCATACTGGTATGTACCATCACAGTGACCTCCTCAGATACCACTGGCCTCATCACATATACTGGAGAACCATGACGAAAGGTAAGTGATAGATATCTATAGGTGACCATACTGGTATGTACCATCACAGTGACCTCCTCAGATACCCCGGCCTCATCACATATACTGGAGAACCATGATGAAAGGTAAGTGATAGATGTCTATAGGTGACCATACTGGTATGTACCATCACAGTGACCTCCCTCAGATACCCCGGCCTCATCACATATACTGGAGAACCATGATGAAAGGTAAGTGATAGAGCAGAGCAGCACTCACCTGGGGTTGACACTGCAGAGCAGAATTCACCTGGGGTAGACATTGCAGAGCAGCACTCACCTTTCCAAACTTGTTCTGCTTGATGTGCAGCTGTCCCTCCTTCAGAGGCTTGTCAGCAGCCGCCATCCTGACCCGAGATCACTGAGCCCTGACTCTGGGGACATGTCCACCCGACAGTATGGATCCACAGAGCAGACACTTGGTGAAACTTTCCTCAGCTCTGTCCCTCCCCGCCCTCAGCTTCTGCTTTTTCTATAACTTCCTCCTCTGTCAGCTTCCTGTATCTCACATCAGCTCTTATACACCTCCCCTCACTATATACAGTAATATATACCACCCTGTATCTCACATCAGCTCTTATACACCTCCCCTCACTATATACAGTAATATATACCTACCCTGTATCTCACATCAGCTCTTATACACCTCCCCTCACTATATACAGTAATATATACCTCCCTGTATCTCACATCAGCTCTTATACACCTCCCCTCACTATATACAGTAATATATACCTCCCTGTATCTCACATCAGCTCTTATACACCTCCCCTCACTATATACAGTAATATATACCACCCTGTATCTCACATCAGCTCATATACACCTCCCTCACTATATACAGTAATATATACCACCCTGTATCTCACATCAGCTCATATACACCTCCCCTCACTATATACAGTAATATATACCTCCCTGTATCTCACATCAGCTCATATACACCTCCCCTCACTATATACAGTAATATATACCACCCTGTATCTCACATCAGCTCTTATACACCTCCCCTCACTATATACAGTAATATATACCTCCCTGTATCTCACATCAGCTCATATACACCTCCCCTCACTATATACAGTAATATATACCTCCCTGTATCTCACATCAGCTCATATACACCTCCCCTCACTATATACAGTAATATATACCTCCCTGTATCTCACATCAGCTCTTATACACCTCCCTCACTATATACAGTAATATATACCTCCCTGTATCTCACATCAGCTCATATACACCTCCCCTCACTATATACAGTAATATATACCACCCTGTATCTCACATCAGCTCATATACACCTCCCCTCACTATATACAGTAATATATACCACCCTGTATCTCACATCAGCTCATATACACCTCCCCTCACTATATACAGTAATATATACCACCCTGTATCTCACATCAGCTCTTATACACCTCCCCTCACTATATACAGTAATATATACCTCCCTGTATCTCACATCAGCTCATATACACCTCCCCTCACTATATACAGTAATATATACCTCCCTGTATCTCACATCAGCTCTTATACACCTCCCCTCACTATATACAGTAATATATACCACCCTGTATCTCACATCAGCTCTTATACACCTCCCTCACTATATACAGTAATATATACCTCCCTGTATCTCACATCAGCTCATATACACCTCCCCTCACTATATACAGTAATATATACCACCCTGTATCTCACATCAGCTCTTATACACCTCCCCTCACTATATACAGTAATATATACCTCCCTGTATCTCACATCAGCTCTTATACACCTCCCCCTCACTATATACAGTAAGATATACCTCCCTGTATCTCACATCAGCTCATATACACCTCCCCCTCACTATATACAGTAATATATACCTCCCTGTATCTCACATCAGCTCATATACACCTCCCCCTCACTATATACTGTAATATATACCACCCTGTATCTCACATCAGCTCTTATACACCTCCCCTCACTATATACAGTAATATATACCTCCCTGTATCTCACATCAGCTCATATACACCTCTCCTCACTATATACAGTAATATATAACTCCCTGTATCTCACATCAGCTCATATACACCTCCCCCTCACTATATACAGTAATATATACCACCCTGTATCTCACATCAGCTCATATACACCTCCCCCTCACTATATACAGTAATATATACCTCCCTGTATCTCACATCAGCTCTTATACACCTCCCCCTCACTATATACAGTAATATATACCACCCTGTATCTCACATCAGCTCTTATACACCTCCCCCTCACTATATACAGTAATATATACCTCCCTGTATCTCACATCAGCTCTTATACACCTCCCCTCACTATATACAGTAATATATACCTCCCTGTATCTCACATCAGCTCTTATACACCTCCCCTCACTATATACAGTAATATATACCTCCCTGTATCTCACATCAGCTCTTATACACCTCCCCTCACTATATACAGTAATATATACCTCCCTGTATCTCACATCAGCTCTTATACACCTCCCCTCACTATATACAGTAATATATACCACCCTGTATCTCACATCAGCTCATATACACCTCCCTCACTATATACAGTAATATATACCACCCTGTATCTCACATCAGCTCTTATACACCTCCCCTCACTATATACAGTAATATATACCTCCCTGTATCTCACATCAGCTCATATACACCTCCCCTCACTATATACAGTAATATATACCACCCTGTATCTCACATCAGCTCATATACACCTCCCCTCACTATATACAGTAATATATACCACCCTGTATCTCACATCAGCTCATATACACCTCCCCTCACTATATACAGTAATATATACCTCCCTGTATCTCACATCAGCTCATATACACCTCCCCTCACTATATACAGTAATATATACCTCCCTGTATCTCACATCAGCTCTTATACACCTCCCCTCACTATATACAGTAATATATACCACCCTGTATCTCACATCAGCTCATATACACCTCCCCTCACTATATACAGTAATATATACCTCCCTGTATCTCACATCAGCTCATATACACCTCCCCTCACTATATACAGTAATATATACCTCCCTGTATCTCACATCAGCTCATATACACCTCCCCTCACTATATACAGTAATATATACCTCCCTGTATCTCACATCAGCTCTTATACACCTCCCTCACTATATACAGTAATATATACCTCCCTGTATCTCACATCAGCTCATATACACCTCCCCTCACTATATACAGTAATATATACCTCCCTGTATCTCACATCAGCTCATATACACCTCCCCTCACTATATACAGTAAGATATACCACCCTGTATCTCACATCAGCTCTTATACACCTCCCTCACTATATACAGTAAGATATACCACCCTGTATCTCACATCAGCTCATATACACCTCCCCTCACTATATACAGTAATATATACCTCCCTGTATCTCACATCAGCTCATATACACCTCCCCTCACTATATACAGTAATATATACCTCCCTGTATCTCACATCAGCTCATATACACCTCCCTCACTATATACAGTAAGATATACCACCCTGTATCTCACATCAGCTCTTATACACCTCCCCTCACTATATACAGTAATATATACCTCCCTGTATCTCACATCAGCTCATATACACCTCCCCTCACTATATACAGTAATATATACCTCCCTGTATCTCACATCAGCTCATATACACCTCCCCTCACTATATACAGTAATATATACCTCCCTGTATCTCACATCAGCTCTTATACACCTCCCCTCACTATATACAGTAATATATACCACCCTGTATCTCACATCAGCTCTTATACACCTCCCTCACTATATACAGTAATATATACCTCCCTGTATCTCACATCAGCTCATATACACCTCCCCTCACTATATACAGTAATATATACCTCCCTGTATCTCACATCAGCTCATATACACCTCCCCTCACTATATACAGTAAGATATACCTCCCTGTATCTCACATCAGCTCTTATACACCTCCCCTCACTATATACAGTAATATATACCACCCTGTATCTCACATCAGCTCATATACACCTCCCCTCACTATATACAGTAATATATACCACCCTGTATCTCACATCAGCTCATATACACCTCCCCTCACTATATACAGTAATATATACCTCCCTGTATCTCACATCAGCTCTTATACACCTCCCCTCACTATATACAGTAATATATACCACCCTGTATCTCACATCAGCTCATATACACCTCCCCTCACTATATACAGTAATATATACCTCCCTGTATCTCACATCAGCTCTTATACACCTCCCCTCACTATATACAGTAATATATACCACCCTGTATCTCACATCAGCTCATATACACCTCCCCTCACTATATACAGTAAGATATACCACCCTGTATCTCACATCAGCTCATATACACCTCCCCTCACTATATACAGTAAGATATACCACCCTGTATCTCACATCAGCTCATATACACCTCCCCTCACTATATACAGTAATATATACCTTCCTGTATCTCACATCAGCTCTTATACACCTCCCCTCACTATATACAGTAATATATACCTCCCTGTATCTCACATCAGCTCATATACACTCTCCTCACTATATACAGTAATATATACCTCCCTGTATCTCACATCAGCTCTTATACACCTCCCTCACTATATACAGTAATATATACCACCCTGTATCTCACATCAGCTCTTATACACCTCCCCTCACTATATACAGTAATATATACCACCCTGTATCTCACATCAGCTCATATACACCTCCCCTCACTATATACAGTAATATATACCTCCCTGTATCTCAAATCAGCTCTTATACACCTCCCCTCACTATATACAGTAATATATACCACCCAGTATCTCACATCAGCTCTTATACACCTCCCCTCACTATATACAGTAATATATACCTCCCTGTATCTCACATCAGCTCTTATACACCTCCCCTCACTATATACAGTAATATATACCTCCCTGTATCTCACATCAGCTCATATACACCTCCCCTCACTATATACAGTAATATATACCACCCAGTATCTCACATCAGCTCATATACACCTCCCCTCACTATATACAGTAATATATACCTCCCTGTATCTCACATCAGCTCTTATACACCTCCCCTCACTATATACAGTGATATATACCTCCCTGTATCTCACATCAGCTCATATACACCTCCCCTCACTATATACAGTAAGATATACCACCCTGTATCTCACATCAGCTCATATACACCTCCCTCACTATATACAGTAATATACACCTCCCCTCACTATATACAGTAATATATACCTCCCTGTATCTTACATCAGCTCTTATACACCCCCTCACTATATACAGTAATATATACCACGCTGTATCTCACATCAGCTCATATAAACCTCCCCTCACTATATACAGTAATATATACCACCCAGTATCTCACATCAGCTCTTATACACCTCCCCTCACTATATACAGTAATATATACCTCCCTGTATCTCACATCAGCTCTTATACACCTCCCCTCACTATATACAGTAATATATACCTCCCTGTATCTTACATCAGCTCTTATACACCTCCCCTCACTATATACAGTAATATATACCACCCAGTATTTCACATCAGCTCTTATACACCTCCCCTCACTATATACAGTAATATATACCTCCCTGTATCTCACATCAGCTCATATACACCTCCCCTCACTATATACAGTAATATATACCTCCCTGTATCTCACATCAGCTCTTATACACCTCCCCTCACTATATACAGTAATATATAAGAGCTGATGTGAGATACTGTATATATATTACTGTATATAGTGAGAGGTATATGAGCTGATGTAGATACAGGGAGGTATATCTTACTGTATATAGTATCTCACATCAGCTCTTATACACCTCCCCCTCACTATATACAGTAAGATATACCTCCCTGTATCTCACATCAGCTCATATACACCTCCCCCTCACTATATACAGTAATATATACCTCCTGTATCTCACATCAGCTCTTATACACCTCCCTCACTATATACAGTAATATATACCTTCCTGTATCTTACATCAGCTCTTATACACCTCCCCTCACTATATACAGTAATATATACCACCCTGTATCTCACATCAGCTCATATACACCTCCCCTCACTATATACAGTAATATATACCACCCTGTATCTCACAATCAGCTCATATACACCTCCCCTCACTATATACAGTAATATATACCACCCTTCTCACATCAGCTCATATACACCTCCCCTCACTATATACAGTAATATATACCTCCCTGTATCTCACATCAGCTCTTATATATCACTGTATATAGTGAGGGGAGGTGTATATGAGATGATTTAAGATACAGGGAGTTATATATTACTGTATATAGTGAGGGGAGTTATATATTACTGTATATAGTGAGGGGAGGTGTATAAGAGCTGATGTGAGATACTGGGTGGTATATATTACTGTATATAGTGAGGGGAGGTGTATAAGAGCTGATGTAAGAGACAGGGAGGTATATATTACTGTATATAGTGAGGGGGAGGTGTATAAGAGCTGATGTGAGATACAGGGTGGTAAATATTACAGTACATAGTGAGGGGGAGGTGTATATGAGCTGATGTGAGATACAGGAGGTATATATTACTGTATATAGTGAGGGGAGGTGTATATGAGCTGATGTGAGATACAGGGAGGTATATATTACTGTATATAGTGAGGGGGAGGTGTATATGGCTGATGTGAGATACAGGGAGGTATATCTTACTGTATATAGTGAGGGGGAAGTGTATATGAGCTTATGTCAGATACAGGGTGGTATATATTACAGTATATAGTGAGGGAGGTGTATATGAGCTGATGTGAGACACAGGGTGGTATATATTACTGTATATAGTGAGGGGAGGTGTATAAGAGCTGATGTGAGATACAGGGAGGTATATATTACTGTATATAGTAGAGAGGAGGTGTATAAGAGCTGATGTGAGATACAGGAGGTATATATTACTCTATATAGTGAGGGAGGTGTAAATGAGCTGATGTGAGATACATGGAGTTATATATTACTGTTTATAGTGAAGGGGAGGTGTATATTACTGTATATAGTGAGGGGAGGTATATATTACTGTATATAGTGAGAGGGAGGTGTATAAGAGCTGATGTAAGATACAGGGAGGTATATATTACTGTATAAAGTGAGGGGGAGTTATACACCTCCCCCTCACTATATACAGTAATATATAACTCCCCCTCACGTTATACAGTAATATATACCTCCCTGTATCTTACATCAGCTCTTATACACCTCCCCCTCACTATATACAGTAATATACACCTCCCCCTCACTATATACAGTAATATATACCTCCCTGTATCTTACATCAGTTATTATACACCTCCCCCTCACTATATACAGTAATATATAACTCCCTGTATCTTACATCAGCTCTTATACACCTCCCCCTCACTATATACAGTAATATATACCTCCCTGTATCTTACATCAGCTCTTATACACCTCCCCCTCACTATATACAGTAATATACACCTCCCCCTCACTATATACAGTAATATATACCTCCCTGTATCTTACATCAGCTCTTATAAACCTCCCCCTCACTATATACAGTAATATATACCTCCCTGTATCTCACATAAGCTCATATATACCTCCCCCTCACTATATACTATAATATATACCTCCCTGTATCTTACATCAGCTCTTATACACCTCCCCCTCACTATATACAGTAATATATACCTCCCTGTATCTCACATCAGCTCTTATACACCTCCCCCTCACTATATACAGTAATATATACCTCCCTGTATCTCACATCAGCTCATATACACCTCCCTCTCACTATATACAGTAATATATACCACCCTGTATCTCACATCAGCTCTTATACACATCCCCCTCACTATATACAGTAATATATACCACCCTGTATCTCACATCAGCTCATATACACCTCCCCTCACTATATACAGTAATATATACCACCCTCTCACATCAGCTCTTATACACCTCCCCCTCACTATATACAGTAATATATACCTCCCTGTATCTCACATCAGCTCTTATACACCTCCCCCTCACTATATACAGTAATATACACCTCCCCCTCACTATATACAGTAATATATACCTCCCTGTATCTCACATCAGCTCTTATACACCTCCCCCTCACTATATACAGTAATATATAAGAGCTGATGTGAGATACTAGTGGTATATATTACTGTATATAGTGAGGTGATATGAGCTGATGTGAGAGGGTGGTATATATTACTGTATATAGTGAGGGAGGTATATAGAGCTGATGTGAGATACTATATACAGTAATATATGCCTCCCTGTATCTCACATCAGCTCTTATACACCTCCCCTCACTATATACAGTAATATATACCTCCCTGTATCTCACATCAGCTCTTATACACCTCCCCTCACTATATACAGTAATATATACCTCCTGTATCTCACATCAGCTCTTATACACCTCCCCTCACTATATACAGTAAAATATACCACCCTGTATCTCACATAGTTCATATACACCTCCCCTCACTATATACAGTAATATATCCCTCCCTGTATCTCACATCAGCTCATATACACCTCCCCCTCACTATATACAGTAATATATACCTCCCTGTATCTCACATCAGCTCATATACACCTCCCCCTCACTATATACAGTAATATATACCTCCCTGTATCTCACATCAGCTCATATACACCTCCCCCTCACTATATAGAGTAAGATATACCTCCCTGTATCTCACATCAGCTCATATACACCTCCCCCTCACTATATACAGTAAGATATACCTCCCTGTATCTCACATCAGCTCATATACACCTCCCCCTCACTATATACAGTAAGATATACCTCCCTGTATCTCACATCAGCTCTTATACACCTCCCCCTCACTATATACAGTAAGATATACCACCCTGTATCTCACATCAGCTCATATACACCTCCCCCTCACTATATACAGTAAGATATACCTCCCCCTCACTATATACAGTAATATACACCTCCCCCTCACTATATACAGTAATATATACAACCCTGTATCTCACATCAGCTCATATATACCTCCCCTCACTATATACAGTAATATATACCTCCCTGTATCTCACATCAGCTTATATACACCTCCCTCACTATATACAGTAATATATACCTCCTGTATCTCACATCAGCTTATATACACCTCCCCCTCACTATATACAGTAATATATAACTCCCTGTATCTCACATCAGCTCTTATACACCTCCCCCTCACTCTATACAGTAATATATACCTCCCCCTTGTCATTCCCTCCCCGTTTTGTCATTCTTCACACTCCCCCTTGTCATTCTTCACCCCCTTGTCATTCCTAACACTCCCCCTTGTCATTCTTCACCCCCCTTGTCATTCTCTTTCTCCCCCTCTTGTCAGCTCCTCTCCTCTTGGTGCGCCCTCATGGACGCGACAGCCCGGGCAGTACTGCAGCCGCCAGAGGCTCAATTCAGAGCGCTCGGGCGGCTGCAGCATGAGGCGGGGCCGGCACTCCTAGCAGCGCCCCTTCCCAAGGGATGCTCTATGCGGCGGCCTATTCTGTGTATAGGACGCGCCGGCCCTGTTCCTTGATGATGTGGGGCTGTTTTTCTGCAGCAGGAACTGGCAATCCTGAACATGCACCTGGCATCATGGTTTCCCAGAAATAACAGGCAATTTAAAGAGGACCCTGATGTCTTCTGTTGAGACATTACACCTTGGTAATCAATGGACTTTCCAGTAAGACAATTGGTCTGCCCAGCAGGGTTAGGGAAAATCATTCTAGTTCATTCTGCCAGAGTTCTGGTATTTCTGTAGAGATTAGTGTGGTTAGCGGTGTTAAGTTGTATTACACTTTGTTTTTTCTATTACAAAGATTGGTGCATTGTGGGTGGTGCAAGGCATTGTGGGAAAGAGAAATCTCTAATCTCCAGGACACATCAGCAGAGCTGTCATTTTGCATATCTCTTACTCAAACTCCACCATCCTGGTAAAATCATATCTGGTGAGAGATCTACCTTTGTTTCAGGTACATTATGTTATGCAGAGCTGCTCAGCTATTTATAATTGTTACTCAGGGAGTTGTTACTACTGTTAGGTAGACATATAATCTTATGTACAGGCAGCCATTTTACCATGTGCTTCAGTGTTAATGCAAATGTTATAGTACATGCTATCTATACTTTATACTTATTTGTAGTGTTACCAATCAAATACTCCTGTCTTACCAATAAACAAGTTAGACTACAAAGAACAGTCCTCTTATTTGGAAGACAGGAAAGATTTATGCAGAATGTTAGATTGCACACTGTGTGAACATGTATGAAGACAGAACAATGATCCCAAGAACACCTCAAAGTCCAGCAAAGCTTTATCCGGGAACATCCTGGAGCGGCCTCCTCAGTCACCAGATTTATATCCAACTGAAAATCTTTGGTGGCATTTAAAGAAGGCAGTTGCAGCACGGAATCCGTCAACCATCACTGAGCTGAAGGCTATTGAGTACGCGTGAAGAATGGTGAAAGATCCGGACGAGAGGTGAAAATGCGGATCAGCAATTACCTAAAGCCTTTGTTAGCAATTATAGAAGCTAAAGGAAGGTCCACAAAGTGCTGAAGCGGGCGCAGACTGATAATGACCCGGTGTTAATACAAAAGGTAAATCTAAAATAATCAAATACGGATCAAGAAACGGGTTTTGTTGTCTGGGGTTTTTTGGTCATTATCTTTCATCCACATGACTAACGTCTTTTGAGGTGAGGGGGTTGAATATTTCTGATTGCAATTGTCACTGTGCATCTTAAAGGCAAGAAATTCAAATTTGGAAAAATAATAACTTTTCTAAATTTTCTGTAAAAACATATTCAGATTTACCACTAACATGAAGTACAATTTGTCGGGAAAAAACAATCTCAGAATTGGTTGGATAAGTGAAACCATTCCACATAAAGTGACACGTCCGATCTTTACTGTTAGGCCGTGACAAAAGGCTGTGACTCCCCCCCCCCCTCCCCTTCGTTATCAGAAGGCTGAGAACTGTCCGTCTCCTGAAGGGTTAATCAGGGTGGAGTAGCTGTGATCACCCTTTGTGGTCAGGAAGCTGAGAACTGTCCGTGTCCTGAAGGATTAATCAGGGTGGAGTAGCTGTGATCCCCCTCTGTGGTCAGGAGGCTGAGAACTGTCCGTCTCCTGAAGGATTAATCAGGGTGGAGTAGCTGTGACCCCTCTCTATGGTCAGGAGCCTGAGAACTGTCTGTGTCCTGAAGGGTTAATCAGGGTGGAGTAGCTGTGACCCCCCTCTGTGGTCAGGAAGCTGAGAACTGTCCGTGTCCTGAAGGATTGATCAGGGTGGAGTAGCTGTGATCCCCTCCGTGGTCAGGAGGCTGAGAACTGTCCGTGTCCTGAAGGGTTAATCAGGGTGGAGTAGCTGTGACCCCCTCTGTGGTCAGGAAGCTGAGAACTGTCCGTGTCCTGAAGGATTGATCAGGTGGAGAAGTGGAGTAGCTGTGATCCCCCTCCGTGGTCAGGAGGCTGAGAACTGTCCGTGTCCTGAAGGATTAATCAGGGTGGAGTAGCTGTGACCCCCCTCTGTGGTCAGGAGGCTAAGAACTGTCTGTGTCCTGAATGATTAATCAGGGTGGAGTAGCTGTGATCCCCTCTGTGGTCAGGAGGCTAAGAACTGTCTGTGTCCTGAATGATTAATCAGGGTGGAGTAGCTGTGACCCCCTCTGTGGTCAGGAGGCTGAGAACTGTCCGTGTCCTGAAGGATTAATCAGGGTGGAGTAGCTGTGATCCGCTCAGTGGTCAGGAGCCTGAGAACTGTCCGTGTCCTGAAGGATTAATCAGGGTGGAGTAGCTGTGATCCCCCTCTATGGTCAGGAGGCTGAGAACTGTCTGTGTCCTGAATGATTAATCAGGGTGGAGTAGCTGGGATCCCCCTCTGTGGTCAGGAGGCTAAGAACTGTGTCCTGAAGGATTAATCAGGGTGGAGTAGCTGTGATCCCCCTCTATGGTCAGGAAGCTGAGAACTGTCTGTGTCCTAAAGGATTAATCAGGGTGGAGTAGCTGTGATCCCGCTCAGTGGTCAGGAGCCTGAGAACTGTCCGTGTCCTGAAGGATTAATCAGGGTGGAGTAGCTGTGATCCCCCTCTATGGTCAGGAGGCTGAGAACTGTCTGTGTCCTGAATGATTAATTAGGGTGGAGTAGCTGGGATCCCCCTCTGTGCTCAGGAGGCTAAGAACTGTGTCCTGAAGGATTAATCAGGGTGGAGTAGCTGTGAATCCCCTCTGTGGTCAGGAGGCTGAGAACTGTCCGTGTCCTGAAGGATTAATCAGGGTGGAGTAGCTGTGATCCCCCTCTGTGGTCAGGAGGCGGAGAACTGTCTGTGTCCTGAATGATTAATCAGGGTGGAGTAGCTGGGATCCCCCTCTGTGGTCAGGAGGCTAAGAACTGTGTCCTGAAGGATTAATCAGGGTGGAGTAGCTGTGATCCCCCTCTGTGGTCAGGAGGCTGAGATCTGTCCGTGTCCTGAAGGATTAATCAGGGTGGAGTAGCTGTGATCCCCCTCTATGGTCAGGAGGCTGAGAACTGTCTGTGTCCTGAATGATTAATCAGGGTGGAGTAGCTGGGATCCCCTCTGTGGTCAGGAGGCTAAGAACTGTGTCCTGAAGGATTAATCAGGGTGAAGTAGCTGCGATCCCCCTCCATGGTCAGGAGGCTGAGAACTGTCCGTGTCCTGAAGGATTAATCAGGGTGGAGTAGCTGTGATTCCCCTCTGTGGTCAGGAGGCTGAGAACTGTCCGTGTCCTGAAGGATTAATCAGGGTGGAGTAGCTGGGACACCCCTCTGTGGTCAGGAGGCTGAGAACTGTCCGTGTCCTGAAGGATTAATCAGGGTGGAGTAGCTGTGATCCCCCTCTGTGGTCAGGAGGCTGAGAACTGTCCGTGTCCTGAAGGATTAATCAGGGTGGAGTAGCTGTGATTCCCCTCTGTGGTCAGGAGGCTGAGAACTGTCCGTGTCCTGAAGGATTAATCAGGGTGGAGTAGCTGGGACACCCCTCTGTGGTCAGGAGGCTGAGAACTGTCCGTGTCCTGAAGGATTAATCAGGGTGGAGTAGCTGTGATCCCCCTCTGTAGTCATGAGGCTGAGAACTGTCCGTGTCCTGAAGGATTAATCAGGGTGGAGTAGCTGCGATCCCCCTCCATGGTCAGGAGGCTGAGAACTGTCCGTGTCCTGAAGGATTAATCAGGGTGGAGTAGCTGTGATTCCCCTCTGTGGTCAGGAGGCTGAGAACTGTCCGTGTCCTGAAGGATTAATCAGGGTGGAGTAGCTGGGACACCCCTCTGTGGTCAGGAGGCTGAGAACCGTCCGTGTCCTGAAGGATTAATCAGGGTGGAATAGCTGTGATCCCCCTCTGTGGTCAGGAGGCTGAGAACTGTCCGTGTCCTGAAGGATTAATCAGGGTGGAGTAGCTGTGATTCCCCTCTGTGGTCAGGAAGCTGAGAACTGTCCGTGTCCTGAAGGATTAATCAGGGTGGAGTAGCTGGGACACCCCTCTGTGGTCAGGAGGCTGAGAACTGTCCGTGTCCTGAAGGATTAATTAGGGTGGAGTAGCTGTGATCCCCCTCTGTGGTCAGGAGGCTGAGAACTGTCCGTGTCCTGAAGGATTAATCAGGGTGGAGTAGCTGTGATCCCCCTCTGTGGTCAGGAGGCTGAGAACTGTCCGTGTCCTGAAGGATTAATCAGGGTGGAGTAGCTGTGATCAACCTCCGTGGTCAGGAGGCTGAGAACTGTCCGTGTCCTGAAGGATTAATCAGGGTGGAGTAGCTGTGATCCCCCTCTGTGGTCAGGAGGCTGAGAACTGTCCGTGTCCTAAAGGATTAATAAGGGTAGAGTAGCTGTGATCCCCCTCTGTGGTCAGGAGGCTGAGAACTGTCCGTGTCCTGAAGGATTAATCAGAGTGGAGTAGCTGTGATCCCCCTCCGTGGTCAGGAGGCTGAGAACTGTCCGTGTCCTAAAGGATTAATCAGGGTAGAGTAGCTGTGATCCCTCTCCGTGTTCAGGAAGCTGAGAACTGTCCGTGTCCTGAAGGATTAATCAGGGTGGAGTAGCTGTGATCCCCCTCCGTGGTCAGGAAGCTGGGAACTGTCCGTGTCCTGAAGGATTAATCAGGGTGGAGTAGCTGTGATCCCCCTCCGTGGTCAGGAGGCTGAGATCTGTCCGTGTCCTGAAGGATTAATCAGGGTGGAGTAGCTGTGACCCCCCTCTGTGGTCAGGAGGCTGAGAACTGTCTGTGTCCTGAAGGATTAATCAGGGTGGAGTAGCTGTGACCCCCTCTGTGGTCAGGAGGCTGAGAACTGTCCCTGTCCTGAAGGATTAATCAGGGTGGAGTAGCTGTGATCCCGCTCCGTGGTCAGGAAGCTGAGAACTGTCCGTGTCCTGAAGGATTGATCAGGGTGGAGTAGCTGTGATCCCCCTCCGTGGTCAGGAGGCTGAGAACTGTCCGTGTCCTGAAGGATTAATCAGGGTGGAGTAGCTGTGACCCCCTCTGTGGTCAGGAGGCTAAGAACTGTCTGTGTCCTGAATGATTAATCAGGGTGGAGTAGCTGTGATCCCCTCCGTGGTCAGGAGGCTAAGAACTGTCTGTGTCCTGAATGATTAATCAGGGTGGAGTAGCTGTGACCCCCCTCTGTGGTCAGGAGGCTGAGAACTGTCCGTGTCCTGAAGGATTAATCAGGGTGGAGTAGCTGTGATCCCCTCTATGGTCAGGAAGCTGAGAACTGTCTGTGTCCTAAAGGATTAATCAGGGTGGAGTAGCTGTGATCCCGCTCAGTGGTCAGGAGCCTGAGAACTGTCCGTGTCCTGAAGGATTAATCAGGGTGGAGTAGCTGTGATCCCCCTCTGTGGTCAGGAGGCTGAGAACTGTCCGTGTCCTGAAGGATTAATCAGGGTGGAGTAGCTGTGATCCCCCTCTATGGTCAGGAAGCTGAGAACTGTCTGTGTCCAAAAGGATTAATCAGGGTGGAGTAGCTGGGACCCTGCTCTGTGGTCAGGAAGCTGAGAATTGTCTGTGTCCTGAAGGATTAATCAGGGTGGGGTAGCTGTGAACCCCTCTGTGGTCAGGAGGCTGAGAACTGTCCGTGTCCTGAAGGATTAATCAGGGTGGAGTAGCTGTGATCCCCCTCCGTAGTCAGGAAGCTGAGAACTGTCCGTGTCCTGAAGGATTAATCAGGGTGGAGTTGCTCTGACCCCACTCTGTGATCAGGAGGCTGAGAACTGTGTCCTGAAGGATTTATCAAGGTGGAGTAGCTGTGACCCCGCTCCGTGGTCAGGTGGCTGAGAACTGTCTGTGTCCTGAAGGATTTATCAGGGTGGAGTATCTGTGACCCCACTCTGTGATCAGGAGGCTGAGAACTGTCCGTGTCCTGAAGGATTAATCAGGGTGGAGTAGCTGGGATCCCCTTCTGTGGTCAGGAGGCTGAGAACTGTCCATGACCTGAAGGATTAATCAGGGTGGAGTAGCTTGGACCCTCCTCTATGGTCAGGAGGCTGAGAACTGTCCGTGTCCTGAAGGATTAATCAGGGTGGAGTAGCTGTGATCCCCCTCCGTGGTCAGGAGGCTGAGAACTGTCCGTGTCCTGAAGGATTAATCAGGGTGGAGTAGCTGTGACCCCCCTCCGTGGTCAGGAAGCTGAGAACTGTCCGTGTCCTGAAGGATTAATCAGGGTGGAGGAGCTGAGACCCCCCTCTGTGGTCAGAAAGCTGAGAACTGTCCGTGTCCTGAAGGATTAATCAGGGTGGAGTAGCTGTGACCCCCGTCATTGGTCAGGAAGCTGAGAACTGTCCGTGTCCTGAAGGATTAATCAGGGTGGAGTAGCTGTGACCCCCCTCTGTGGTCAGGAGGGTGAGAACTGTCTGTGTCCTGAAGGATTAATCAGGGTGGAGTAGCTGTGACCCCGCTCCGTGGTCAGGAGGCTGGGAACTGTCCGTGTCCTGAAGGATTAATCAGGGTGGAGTTGCTGTGATCCCCTCTGTGGTCAGGAGGCTGAGAACTGTCCGTGTCCTGAAGGATTAATCAGGGTGGAGTAGCTGTGATCCCCCTCTGTGGTCAGGAGGCTGAGAACTGTCCGTGTCCTGAAGGATTAATCAGGGTGGAGTAGCTGTGACCCCCTCTGTGGTAAGGAAGCTAAGAACTGTCCGAGTCCTGAAGGATTAATCAGGGTGGAGTAGCTGTGACCCCCTCTATGGTCAGGAGGCTGAGAACTGTCCGTGTCCTGAAGGATTAATCAGGGTGGAGTAGCTGTGATCCCCTCTGTGGTCAGGAGGCTGAGAACTGTCTGTGTCCTGAAGGATTAATCAGGGTGGAGTAGCTGTGACCCCCTCTGTGGTCAGGAGGCTGAGAACTGTCCATGTCCTGAAGGGTTAATCAGGGTGGAGTAGCTATGTGATCCCCCTCCGTGGTCCAGAGGCTGAGAACTGTCCGTGTCCTGAAGGGTTATTAAGGGTGGTGTCACTGTGACCTCCCCTACGTGGTCAGGAAGCTGAGAACTGTCCGTGTCCTGAAGGATTAATCAGGGTGGAGTAGCTGTGATCCCCTCCGTGGTCAGGAAGCTGAGAACTGTCCCTGTCCTGAAGGATTAATCAGGGTGGAGTAGCTGTGAACTTCCTCCGTGGTCAGGAAGCTGAGAACTGTCCGTGTCCTGAAGGATTAATCAGGGTGGAGTAGCTGTGATCCCCCTCTGTGGTCAGGAGGCTGAGAACTGTCCGTGTCTTGAAAGATTAATCAGGGTGGAGTAGCTGTGATCCCCTCCGTAGTCAGGAAGCTGAGAACTGTCCGTGTCCTGAAGGATTAATCAGGGTGGAGTAGCTGTGACCCCCTCTGTGGTCAGGAAGCTGGGAACTGTCCCTGTCCTGAAGGATTAATCAGGGTGGAGTAGCTCTGACACCCCTCTGTGGTCAGGAGGCTGAGAACTGTCAGTGTCCTGAAGGGATCATCAGGATGGAGTAGCTGTGACCCCCCTCTGTGGTCAAAAGGCTGAGAACTGTCAGTGTCCTGAAGGATTAATCAGGGTGGAGTAGCTGTGATCCCCCTCTATGGTCAGGAAGCTGAGAACTGTCTGTGTCCTAAAGGATTAATCAGGGTGGAGTAGCTGGGACACCCCTCTGTGGTCAGGAGGCTGAGAACTGTCCGTGTCCTAAAGGATTAATCAGGGTGGAGTAGCTGTGATCCCCCTCTGTGGTCAGGAGGCTGAGAACTGTCCGTGTCCTGAAGAATTAATCAGAGTGGAGTAGCTGTGATCCCCCTCTATGGTCAGGAAGCTGAGAACTGTCTGTGTCCTAAAGGATTAATCAGGGTGGAGTAGCTGGGATCCCCCTCTGTGGTCAGGAGGCTGAGAACTCTCCGTGTCCTGAAGGATTAATAAGGGTGGAGTAGCTGTGACCCCCCCCCCCCACATGCCCCTCCATGGTCAGGAAGCTGAGAACTGTCCGTGTCCTGAAGGATTAATCAGGGTGGAGTAGCTGTGACCCCACTCTGTGATCAGGAGGCTGAGAACTGTGTCCTGAAGGATTTATCAAGGTGGAGTAGCTGTGACCCCGCTCCGTGGTCAGGTGGCTGAGAACTGTCTGTGTCCTGAAGGATTTATCAGGGTGGAGTATATGTGACCCCACTCTGTGATCAGGAGGCTGAGAACTGTCCGTGTCCTGGAAGGATTAATCAGGGTGGAGTAGCTGTGATCCCGCTCCGTGGTTCGGAGGCTGAGACATGTCCGTGTCCTGAAGGATTAATCAGGTTGGAGTAGCTGGGATCCCCCTCCGTGGTCAGGAGGCTGAGAACTGTCCGTGTCCTAAAGGATTAATCAGGGTGGAGTAGCTGTGATCCCCTCCGTGGTCAGGAGGCTGAGAACTGTCCGTGTCCTGAAGGATTAATCAGGGTGGAGTAGCTGTGATCCCGCTCCGTGGTTCAGGAGGCTGAGAACTGTCCGTGTCCTAAAGGATTAATCAGGGTGGAGTAGCTGTGATCCAGCTCCGTGGTCAGGAGGCTGAGAACTTTCCGTGTCCTGAAGGATTAATCAGGGTGGAGTAGCTGGGATCCCTCTACGTGGTCTGGAGGCTGAGAACTGTCCGTGTCCTGAAGGTTTAATCAGGGTGGAGTAGCTGGGATCCCCTTCTGTGGTCAGGAGGCTGAGAACTGTCCATGACCTGAAGGATTAATCAGGGTGGAGTAGCTTGGACCCTCCTCTATGGTCAGGAGGCTAAGAACTGTGTCCTGAAGGATTAATCAGGTTGGAGTAGCTGTGATCCCACTCTGTGGTCAGGAGGCTGAGAACTGTCCGTGTCCTGAAGGATTAATCAGGGTGGAGTAGCTGTGATCCCCTCCGTGGTCAGGAGGCTGAGAACTGTCCGTGTCCTGAAGGATTAATCAGGGTGGAGTAGCTGTGACCCCCTCCGTGGTCAGGAAGCTGAGAACTGTCCGTGTCCTGAAGGATTAATCAGGGTGGAGTAGCTGAGACCCCCTCTGTGGTCAGAAAGCTGAGAACTGTCCGTGTCCTGAAGGATTAATCAGGGTGGAGTAGCTGTGACCCCCGTCATTGGTCAGGAAGCTGAGAACTGTCCGTGTCCTGAAGGATTAATCAGGGTGGAGTAGCTGTGACCCCCTCTGTGGTCAGGAGGGTGAGAACTGTCTGTGTCCTGAAGGATTAATCAGGGTGGAGTAGCTGTGACCCCGCTCCGTGGTCAGGAGGCTGGGAACTGTCCGTGTCCTGAAGGATTAATCAGGGTGGAGTTGCTGTGATCCCCCTCTGTGGTCAGGAGGCTGAGAACTGTCCGTGTCCTGAAGGATTAATCAGGGTGGAGTAGCTGTGATCCCCCCTCTGTGGTCAGGAGGCTGAGAACTGTCCGTGTCCTGAAGGATTAATCAGGGTGGAGTAGCTGTGACCCCCCTCTGTGTTAAGGAAGCTAAGAACTGTCCGAGTCCTGAAGGATTAATCAGGGTGGAGTAGCTGTGATCCCCCTCTGTGGTCAGGAGGCTGAGAACTGTCTGTGTCCTGAAGGATTAATCAGGGTGGAGTAGCTGTGATCCCCCTCCGTGGTCAGGAGGCTGAGAACTGTCCATGTCCTGAAGGGTTAATCAGGGTGGAGTAGCTATGTGATCCCCCTCCGTGGTCCAGAGGCTGAGAACTGTCCGTGTCCTGAAGGGTTATTAAGGGTGGTGTCACTGTGACCTCCCCTCCGTGGTCAGGAAGCTGAGAACTGTCCGTGTCCTGAAGGATTAATCAGGGTGGAGTAGCTGTGATCCCCCTCCGTGGTCAGGAAGCTGAGAACTGTCCCTGTCCAGAAGGATTAATCAGGGTGGAGTAGCTGTGAACTTCCTCCGTGGTCAGGAAGCTGAGAACTGTCCGTGTCCTGAAGGATTAATCAGGGTCGAGTAGCTGTGATCCCCCTCTGTGGTCAGGAGGCTGAGAACGGTCCGTGTCTTGAAAGATTAATCAGGGTGGAGTAGCTGTGATCCCCTCCGTAGTCAGGAAGCTGAGAACTGTCCGTGTCCTGAAGGATTAATCAGGGTGGAGTAGCTGTGACCCCCTCTGTGGTCAGGAAGCTGGGAACTGTCCGTGTCCTGAAGGATTAATCAGGGTGGAGTAGCTCTGACCCCCCTCTGTGGTCAGGAGGCTGAGAACTGTCAGTGTCCTGAAGGGATCATCAGGATGGAGTAGCTGTGACCCCCCTCTGTGGTCAAAAGGCTGAGAACTGTCAGTGTCCTGAAGGATTAATCAGGGTGGAGTAGCTGTGATCCCCTCTATGGTCAGGAAGCTGAGAACTGTCTGTGTCCTAAAGGATTAATCAGGGTGGAGTAGCTGTGATCCCCCTCTGTGGTCAGGAGGCTGAGAACTGTCCGTGTCCTGAAGGATTAATCAGGGTGGAGTAGCTGTGATCCCCCTCCGTGGTCAGGAGGCTGAGAACTGTCCGTGTCCTGAAGGATTAATCAGGGTGGAGTAGCTGGGACCCTGCTCTGTGGTCAGGAAGCTGAGAACTGTCCGTATCCTGAAGGATTAATCAGGGTGGAGTAGCTGGGATCCCCTCTATGGTCAGGAGGCTGAGAACTGTCCGTGTCCTGAAGGATTAATCAGGCTGGAGTAGCTGTGACCCCCTCTGTGGTCAGGAGGCTGAGAACTGTCCGTGTCCTGAAGGATTAATCAGGGTGGAGTAGCTGTGATCCCCTCTGTGGTCAGGAGGCTGAGAACTGTCCGTGTCCTGAAGGATTAATCAGGGTGGAGTAGCTGGGACCCCTTCTGTGGTCAGGAGGCTGAGAACTGTCCGTGTCCTGAAGGATTAATCAGGGTGGAGTAGCTGTGATCCCCCTCCTTGGTCAGGAGGCTGAGAACTGTCTGTGTCCTGAAGGATTAATCAGGGTGGAGTAGCTGTGATCCCCCTCTGTGGTCAGGAGGCTGAAAACTGTCCGTGTCCTGAAGGATTAATCAGGGTGGAGTAGCTGTGATCCCCTCTGTGGTCAGGAGGCTGGGAACTGTCCGTGTCCTGAAGGATTAATCAGGGTGGAGTAGCTGGGACCCTGCTCTGTGGTCAGGAAGCTGAGAACTGTCCGTGTCCTGAAGGATTAATCAGGGTGGAGTAGCTGTGACCCCCCTCTGTGGTCAGGAAGCTGAGAACTGTCTGTGTCCTGAAGGATTAATCAGGGTGGAGTAGCTGTGATCCCCTCTGTGGTCAGGAGGCTGAGAACTGTCTGTGTCCTGAAGGATTAATCAGAGTGGAGTAGCTGTGATCCTCCTCCGTGGTCAGGAGACTGAGAACTGTCCGTGTCCTGAAGGATTAATCAGGGTGGAGTAGCTGTTACCCCCTCTGTGGTCAGGAGGCTGAAAACTGTCCGTGTCCTGAAGGATTAATCAGGGTGGAGTAGCTGTGATCCCCCTCTGTGGTCAGGAGGCTGGGAACTGTCCGTGTCCTGAAGGATTAATCAGGGTGGAGTAGCTGGGACCCTGCTCTGTGGTCAGGAAGCTGAGAACTGTCCGTGTCCTGAAGGATTAATCAGGGTGGAGTAGCTGTGACCCCCTCTGTGGTCAGGAGGCTGAGAACTGTCTGTGTCCTGAAGGATTAATCAGGGTGGGGTAGCTGTGAACCCCTCTGTGGTCAGGAGGCTGAGAACTGTCCGTGTCCTGAAGGATTAATCAGGGTGGAGTAGCTGTGATCCCCCTCCGTAGTCAGGAAGCTGAGAACTGTCCGTGTCCTGAAGGATTAATCAGGGTGGAGTAGCTGTGACCCCCTCTGTGGTCAGGAGGCTGAGAACTGTCCGTGTCCTGAAGGATTAATCAGGGTGGAGTAGCTGGGACCCTGCTCTGTGGTCAGGAGGCTGAGAACTGTCCGTGTCCTGAAGGATTAATAAGGGTGGAGTAGCTGGGACCCCCTCTGTGGTCAGGAGGCTGAGAACTGTCCGTGTCCTGAAGGATTAATCAGGGTGGAGTAGCTGTGATCCCCC
The DNA here is from genome assembly GCA_033119425.1 of Bufotes viridis. Lineage (NCBI taxonomy): Eukaryota > Metazoa > Chordata > Amphibia > Anura > Bufonidae > Bufotes > Bufotes viridis. The sequence continues at coordinate 623,128,351 of CM065589.1, read as the reverse complement.
TCTGTGGTCAGGAAGCTGAGAACTGTCCGTGTACTGAAGGATTAATCAGGGTGGAGTAGCTGTGACTCCCCTCTATGGTCAGGAAGCTGAGAACTGTCCGTGTCCTGAAGGATTAATCAGGGTGGAGTAGCTGTAACCCCCTCTGTGGTCAGGAGGCTGAGAACTGTCCGTGTCCTGAAGGATTAATCAGGGTGGAGTAGCTGTGATCCCCCTCCTTGGTCAGGAGGCTGAGAACTGTCCGTATCCTGAAGGATTAATCAGGGTGGAGTAGCTGGGACCCTGCTCTGTGGTCAGGAAGCTGAGAACTGTCCATATCCTGAAGGATTAATCAGGGTGGAGTAGCTGGGACCCCCCTCTGTGGTCAGGAGGCTGAGAACTGTCCCTGTCCTGAAGGATTAATCAGGGTGGAGTAGCTGTGATCCCCCTCTGTGGTCAGGAGGCTGAGAACTGTCCGTGTCCTGAAGGATTAATCAGGGTGGAGTAGCTGGGACCCCCCTCTGTGGTCAGGAGGCTGAGAACTGTCCCTGTCCTGAAGGATTAATCAGGGTGGAGTAGCTGTGATCCCCCTCCTTGGTCAGGAGGCTGAGAACTGTCTGTGTCCTGAAGGATTAATCAGGGTGGAGTAGCTGTGATCCCCCTCTGTGGTCAGGAGGCTGAAAACTGTCCGTGTCCTGAAGGATTAATCAGGGTGGAGGAGCTGTGATCCCCCTCTGTGGTCAGGAGGCTGGGAACTGTCCGTGTCCTGAAGGATTAATCAGGGTGGAGTAGCTGGGACCCTGCTCTGTGGTCAGGAAGCTGAGAACTGTCCGTGTCCTGAAGGATTAATCAGGGTGGAGTAGCTGTGACCCCCCTCTGTGGTCAGGAAGCTGAGAACTGTCTGTGTCCTGAAGGATTAATCAGGGTGGAGTAGCTCTGACCCCCCTCTGTGGTCAGGAGGCTGAGAACTGTCTGTGTCCTGAAGGATTAATCAGGGTGGAGTAGCTGTGATCCCCCTCTGTGGTCAGGAGACTGAGAACTGTCCGTGTCCTGAAGGATTAATCAGGGTGGAGTAGCTGTTACCCCCTCTGTGGTCAGGAGGCTGAGAACTGTCCGTGTCCTGAAGGATTAATCAGGGTGGAGTAGCTGTGATCCCCCTCTGTGGTCAGGAGGCTGAGAACTGTCTGTGTCCTGAAGGATTAATCAGGGTGGAGTAGCTGTGATCCCCTCTGTGGTCAGGAGGCTGGGAACTGTCCGTGTCCTGAAGGATTAATCAGGGTGGAGTAGCTGGGACCCTGCTCTGTGGTCAGGAAGCTGAGAACTGTCTGTGTCCTGAAGGATTAATCAGGGTGGAGTAGCTGTGACCCCCTCTGTGGTCAGGAGGCTGAGAACTGTCTGTGTCCTGAAGGATTAATCAGGGTGGAGTAGCTGTGATCCCCCTCCGTAGTCAGGAAGCTGAGAACTGTCCGTGTCCTGAAGGATTAATCAGGGTGGAGTAGCTGTGACCCCCTCTGTGGTCAGGAGGCTGAGAACTGTCCGTGTCCTGAAGGATTAATCAGGGTGGAGTAGCTGTGACCCCCTCTGTGGTCAGGAGGCTGAGAACTGTCTGTGTCCTGAATGATTAATCAGGGTGGAGTAGCTGTGATTCCCTCTGTGGTCAGGAGGCTGGGAACTGTCCGTGTCCTGAAGGATTAATCAGGGTGGAGTAGCTGGGACCCTGCTCTGTGGTCAGGAGGCTGAGAACTGTCCGTGTCCTGAAGGATTAATAAGGGTGGAGTAGCTGGGACCCCCTCTGTGGTCAGGAGGCTGAGAACTGTCCGTGTCCTGAAGGATTAATCAGGGTGGAGTAGCTGTGATCCCCCTCTGTGGTCAGGAAGCTGAGGAACTGTCCGTGTCCTGAAGGATTAATCAGGGTGGAGTAGCTGTGACTCCCTCTATGGTCAGGAAGCTGAGAACTGTCCGTGTCCTGAAGGATTAATCAGGGTGGAGTAGCTGTAACCCCCTCTGTGGTCAGGAGGCTGAGAACTGTCCCTGTCCTGAAGGATTAATCAGGGTGGAGTAGCTGTGATCCCCCTCCTTGGTCAGGAGGCTGAGAACTGTCCGTATCCTGAAGGATTAATCAGGGTGGAGTAGCTGGGACCCTGCTCTGTGGTCAGGAAGCTGAGAACTGTCCATATCCTGAAGGATTAATCAGGGTGGAGTAGCTGGGACCCCCTCTGTGGTCAGGAGGCTGAGAACTGTCCGTGTCCTGAAGGATTAATCAGGGTGGAGTAGCTGTGATCCCCCTCTGTGGTCAGGAGGCTGAGAACTGTCCGTGTCCTGAAGGATTAATCAGGGTGGAGTAGCTGGGACCCCCTCTGTGGTCAGGAGGCTGAGAACTGTCCCTGTCCTGAAGGATTAATCAGGGTGGAGTAGCTGTGATCCCCCTCTGTGGTCAGGAGGCTGAGAGCTGTCTGTGTCCTGAAGGAATAATCAGGATGGAGTAGCTGTGACCCCCCCTCTGTGGTCATGAAGCTAAGAACTGTCCGTGTCCTGAAGGATTAATCAGGGTGGAGTAGCTGTGACCCCCCTCCGTGGTCAGGAAGCTGAGAACTGTCCGTGTCCTGAAGGGTTAATCAGGGTGGAGTAGCTGTGACCCCGCTCTGTGGTCAGGAGGCTGAGAACTGTCCGTGTCCTGAAGGATTAATCAGGCTGGAGTAGCTGTGTTCCCCCTCTGTGGTCAGGAGGCTGAGAACTGTCCGTGTCCTGAAGGATTAATCAGGGTGGAGTAGCTGTGATCCCCCTCTGTGGTCAGGAGGCTGAGAACTGTCCATGTCCTGAAGGATTAATCAGGGTGGAGTAGCTGTGATCCCCTCTGTGGTCAGGAGGCTGAGAACTGTCCGTGTCCTGAAGGATTAATCAGGGTGGAGTAGCTGTGACCCCCTCTGTGGTCAGGAAGCTGAGAACTGTCTGTGTCCTGAAGGATTAATCAGGGTGGAGTAGCTGTGATCCCCCTCTGTGGTCAGGAGGCTGAGAACTGTCCGTATCCTGAAGGATTAATCAGGGTGGAGTAGCTGGGACCCTGCTCTGTGGTCAGGAAGCTGAGAACTGTCTGTGTCCTGAAGGATTAATCAGGGTGGAGTAGCTGTGAACCCCCTCTGTGGTCAGGAGGCTGAGAACTGTCTGTGTCCTGAAGGATTAATCAGGGTGGAGTAGCTGTGACCCCCCCTCTGTGGTCATGAAGCTAAGAACTGTCCGTGTCCTGAAGGATTAATCAGGGTGGAGTAGCTGTGATCCCCCTCCGTAGTCAGGAAGCTGAGAACTGTCCGTGTCCTGAAGGATTAATCAGGGTGGAGTAGCTGTGACCCCCCTCTGTGGTCAGGAGGCTGAGAACTGTCCGTGTCCTGAAGGATTAATCAGGGTGGAGTAGCTGGGACCCTGCTCTGTGGTCAGGAGGCTGAGAACTGTCCGTGTCCTGAAGGATTAATAAGGGTGGAGTAGCTGGGACCCCCCTCTGTGGTCAGTAGGCTGAGAACTGTCCGTGTCCTGAAGGATTAATCAGGGTGGAGTAGCTGTGATCCCCCTCTGTGGTCAGGAAGCTGAGAACTGTCCGTGTACTGAAGGATTAATCAGGGTGGAGTAGCTGTGACTCCCCTCTATGGTCAGGAAGCTGAGAACTGTCCGTGTCCTGAAGGATTAATCAGGGTGGAGTAGCTGTGACCCCCCTCTGTGGTCAGGAGGCTGAGAACTGTCCGTGTCCTGAAGGATTAATCAGGGTGGAGTAGCTGTGACCCCCCTCTGTGGTCAGGAAGCTGAGAACTGTCTGTGTCCTGAAGGATTAATCAGGGTGGAGTAGCTGTGACCCCCCTCTGTGGTCAGGAGGCTGAGAACTGTCCGTGTCCTGAAGGATTAATGAGGGTGGAGTAGCTGTGATCCCCCTCTGTGGTCAGGAAGCAGAGAACTGTCTGTGTCCTGAAGGATTAATCAGAGTGGAGTCGCTGTGACCCCCCTCTGTGGTCAGGAGGCTGAGAACTGTCCGTGTCCTGAAGGATTAATCAGGGTGGAGTAGCTGTGACCCCCCTCTGTGGTCAGGAGGCTGAGAACTGTCTGTGTCCTGAAGGATTAATCAGGGTGGAGTAGCTGTGATCCCCCTCCTTGGTCAGGAGGCTGAGAACTGTCCGTGTCCTGAAGGATTAATCAGGGTGGAGTAGCTGTGATCCCCCTCTGTGGTCAGTAGGCTGAGAACTGTCCGTGTCCTCAAGGATTAATCAGGGTGGAGTAGCTGTGATCCCCCTCTATGGTCAAGAGGCTGAGAACTGTCTGTGTCCTGAAGGATTAATCAGGGTGGAGTAGCTGTGATCCTCCTCCGTGGTCAGGAGACTGAGAACTGTCCGTGTCCTGAAGGGTTCATCAGAGTGGTGTCTGCTCTATGATTAGGCTCAGGCAATGGACTGTCTACATAAACGTGGCGCAGTAAGAAGTGGTAGATTGCTGCCATCCTGGTGCTTTGGGGCGTCACCAGTCCTTATCTCACATCCCCATCGTAGTTCACAGGCCCCACCTTCAGCAGGATTATTTGTGTTCATTTAAAGTTACAGTGCACTGCATTGTAGGTTGTATTATTCAGTGTAATGCGGATGGACTTTTATGAGGATCAGGTGTTCTATAAAGATCAGACCAGGCAGTAAGGTGACCCCCTGACCCCTAGACCAGGCAGTAAGGTGACCCCTGACTCCCTAGACCAGGCAGTTAAGTGATCCCTAACCTTTAGACCAGTCAGTTAACGGCTATGCACACCTTTGGGGGCCTTTTTTATTATTGCATTGGGTGAAAAGAGATAAAAATCCTTTTATAGGTTGGTCTTTATCAAAAATTCTGAACCCTTGTCTCTGTGCGGCCTTAAGATTCTCACTCTGTTCCGTCAGGCAGCTCAGCTGACGGCTCCTCATCTTTGATCTTATAAACACTGATTATATCTCTGCTCTTATTTTGATGATAAGAATGTGGCTTAACCCCTTGAAGACCAAGCCAGGTTTCACTATAAGATCCAAGCCACATTTTTTAAATCTGACATTTCATTTTCTGTGGTAATAACTCTGGAACGCTTTTACTAACCCAATCCGTTCTAAAATGTAATTTATTCCAATAAAACGTTGCATAAAGTCTCCATTTTACGAAGGGGTAACAAGAGAAAAAGCACCCTAAATTGTAAGCATTTTCTCCTAAACACGGAGACCACCCAGGTGTGGTGGCAAACTGCAGTATGGGCGTACAGCAGGGCTCAGAAGGGAAGGAGCGCCATATGGTTTATGGAGGGCAGATTTTGTTGGAATGGTTTTCGGGCACCATGTTACATCCGAGCAGACGCTGTGGTATCCATACAGTGGAAACCCCAAAAAGTGACACCATTATGCAAACTGCCCCCCTCAAGGAATTTATCAAAGGGTGCAGTGAGTGCTTTGACCCCACTGGCATTTTATAGAATTTAGAAACATTTGGCTGTGAAAATGAAAAATTGTATTTTTTCCAATATAATGTTGCTTTAGCCCCAGGTTTTTTCATTTTCACAAGTGGTAACGTGAGAAAACGGGATTTACTTCACAATTTCCACTGAACACAGCAACACCCCATACGTGGTCATGAACTGCTGTCTGGGTGCGCCGCCGGACGCAGAAGGGAAAGAGCGCAATATGCCTTTGCTGGAATGGTTTTTGGGCACCATGTCACATTTTAAGAGAGACCCTGAGACACCCCCAAGAAGTGACCCCATTTTATGAGCCACACCCCTCACAGTATTTATCAAGGGGTGTAGGAAGCATTTTGACTCCAACAAATGATCTGCAAAAATTAATTTACAGCAGATGATGCAGAGTGAAAATAGCCGTTTATTTTTACACAGATCGGCCATTTCCGCGCCCAAAATGGGTTGCCCACTGTGCAAAGTAAGCCCATGTATTATTATGGGGCGCCTCCTGGATTTATAAACCCCCTACATGTGGCCCTTATCATATAAACCCCTTATACGTGGCCCTAATCTTATAAACCCGCTACACATAGCCGTAATCTTAAAAACCCCTTACACGTGGCCCTAATCTTATAAACCCCCCACACGTGGCCCTAATCTTATAAACCCCTTACACGTGGCCCAAATCTTATAACCCCCCACATGTGGCCCTAATCTCATAAACCCCTCTACACGTGGCCCTAATCTCATAAACCCCCTACATGTGGCCCTAATCTCATAACCCCCCACATGTGGCCCTAATCTCATAAACCCCCCACATGTGGCGAGTGATGCATCTTATGCTGACAGCTGAAGAGGCTCTGGGGTGAAATAATAAATGGAACCAATATCAGAAACTATACCCCGAGATATTTTTTAGGGGGTGGAGTATTTTAACCCCTCAGGTGTTCTGCAAAAACTAATGAGCAGGGGACCGTGAAAAATGAAAACGGTAAGTTCTCCACAGACACTACATTGCAGTGGCCGGAGTGCTGTGCCCACCGCGCCCCTTAAAGTGTGAGGCGGGTTCTACTGGGAGCTGAAATGCTACACATGTGGAGGTAACTGCTGTTCGGGCACCCTGCCGGGTTCAGAAGGAAGGGAGCGCCATTCAGCTTTTGCTGCGCAGATTCTGATGGATTAGATTACGGTTGCCATTGATCAGTCTCTGGGACCAGTGCAGACACTTTCTGACAACCATACATTTGTTTTTCTCTGAACGGAGCTGTGTCAGGACTTATTTTTTACAGGATGCTCTGCCATCACCATTGGGTCTGTTGGATCTCCTATTATTTTGCTTGTTGAGAAGCAGGATAAAGAAACGGCAGTCATTCCGCCATTTCTTCTTGGGTTTCAGTATTGCGGCGTCCACCGCCGCGCAGGAGCAGTGACTGCCGGTCAGTACGATTTTACATAGGTTTTACCTTCTACACCGAGCACTTTGGTAAGGCCCCTTTCACACGGGCGTGATTTCGGGCGGGTGCAATGCGTGATGTGAGCGCATTGCACCCGCACTGAATCCGGACCCATTCATTTCTATGGGGCTGTGCACATGAGCGGTGATTTTCACGCATCTCTTCTGCGTTGCGTGAAAATCGCAGCATGCTCTATATTCTGCGTTTTTCACGCAACACAGGCCCCATAGAAGTGAATGGAGCTGCGGGAAAATCGCAAGCATCCGCAAGCAAGTGCGGATGCAGTGCGATTTTCCCGCATGGTTGCTAAGAGACGGGACCCGATCTTTATTATTTTCCCTTATAACATGGTTATAAGGGAAAATAATAGCATTCTTAATAAAGAAAGCTTTGTAGAATGTGGATTAAGGGGTTAAACGTAAAAAAAAACTTAACTCACCTTAGCCACTTGATCGCGTAGTTGGCAATCTCTCTTCAAGCTTTAGCTGCAGTCTAAAGGACCTGTGATGACATCACATGGTCCATCACAGGTCCTTTAGACCAGTGTTTCCCAACCAGTGTGCCTCCAGATGTTGCAAAACTACAACTCCCAGCATGCCCGGACAGCCTTTGGCTGTTCAGGCATGCTGGGAGTGCTAGATTTGCAACAGCTGAGGCACACTGATTGGAAACACTGCTTTAGACTGCAGCTAATGTTTGAAGAGAGATTGCCAACTACGCAATCAAGTGGCTAAGGTGAGTTAAGTTTTTTTTTTTACGTTTAACCCCTTAATCCACATTCTACAAAGCATTTTTTATTAAGAATGCTATTATTTTCCCTTATAACCATGTTATAAGAGAAAATAATAAAATCTACAGAATACTTAACCCGAAACCGGACTTCAGTGAAGTAGTCTGGGTTCGGGTCTGGGTACCAAACGTGGCGATTTTTCCCACGCGTGTGCAAAACGCATTAAAACGCTTTGCACTCGCGCATTTTCCCACGACGCAAACGCATCCTATCCGGGCGTCAAACATGACGGCCGTGTGAAAGGGGCCTAAAGGAAAAGCATGTTTTTGTGTTGCCATTTTCGTCTTCAGCAGGATGAGGTGACGTTTGTATTGGCACTGTTTTGGGGCACAAAGTACTTTTTGATCGCTCACTTATTCTTTTTGTGAGGCAAGGTTGCAAAAAAAAATAATAAAAAAAAAAAAGGCTAGTTTTCAACAGTTTTTTTTTTTACACGTTCATCTGACAGGGTGGATCATGTGACATTGTTATAGAGCCGCTTGTTACGGACGCGGCGATACCCAATATGTCTGTTTTATTGGATATGACTTGAGGTGAAAGGGTGTTTTTATTTTTACTTGAAACGTTCATTTAAAAAAGAAAACACTTTTACACTGCCGGGTCTGGGTCTCCTGTCTCCTGGGTCAATCATTGGCCCCCTGTGACCGCAGCGCGGGGGGGGGTGATGGGGACAGAGAGCCCGCTCCAGTGCCACGGTCAGCAGTGACTGCGGCATCTTCAGGGTTAATCTGCTGCAGCATACAGCAGGGGCCCGGCTGTCAGTACTGTCCCAGCATCTGCACCCACCCGATCAGAACATGTCCGTGAGAAGGCATGAAGGGGTTAGGGTCATTGGATGAGCGGCACAAAGTGAAAGTAGGATGCAGACAGAGACAGTTAACCCTTTGTGACAGAACGGCTCAATATTTTTAATGAAGATCAACTGAAAAAATGATTTATCGCCCAAAATCGGCAAAATGCAATCATAAATAAACTTGCCCCGAAGGTGTACATCGCCTTTAAGTGACCCCTGACCCCCAGACCAGGTGGTAGTCACTTATTTCTCTCACCCCATGGGCTGGAATTTGAGAGCGCCATGATCAGAGCGAGGAAGGATAACCCCCATTCTGTAAGGGAGTGATGATGGGGCCCCAGCAGACGACGACACAGTAACGACAGCTTCAGCTCTTCATAAACATTTATTCACATTACAGGGCTCTGGAGGCCTGAGGTCCAGGGGGATCTCCGTCCTCAGGGGCGTCCTCCTGCAGGTGCTGGTGGAGTCTGATGTAAGGAAAGGTCGTCACCCCGCACCGAGCAGCTGCTCGCCCCAACCCACGGACACCAGCGGCCGCAGAGCAGAAGAACCAATCTGAGAGAAAAGAAGAGTCCATTCACCCTGGAGCAGTCCTGCCCCGGCCGCAGGGGACACGCTCGTCTCAGGACCGGTGCGCACCCGGCCGCAGGGGACACGCTCGTCTCAGGACCGCTGCGCCCCCGGCCGCAGGGGACACGCTCGTCTCAGGACCGCTGCGCCCCCGGCCGCAGGGGACACGCTCGTCTCAGGACCGCTGCGCCCCGGCCGCAGGGGACACGCTCGTCTCAGGACCGCTGCGCCCGGCCGCAGGATTCTCCCGTCCCGGTCCAGGCAGAAGTTGTAGGACTTTGGATTGTTGAGGCGGCCTCGATTCTCTCCACCAGGTTTTCAGGCGTGATGAATGTCTTGGAGAGTTCCTGCAGAAGAAGATACCGCCATTATTAAAGGGGAGCTCCACCTTAACACTACAATGGTGGAGCGCCATATGAAGCAGGCTCCGCCCCCCCAGGTGACAATAGACACACAGGACAAGATGCAGAAGAAAGGCCCGATTATAAATCCAGAAGGCCCCGGCCGAACGCTGTGCCCAGCAGTAGACACTAGCTCTAGCTGAATGTCTCTTAGGCCGATATGCCGCTGTTCACACCAGGTCGCCTCAGTGTCACCCACTTTTCCATATACATCAATAGGGGGCTTCATAAATACGGGGCCGGCACACATTCTGGTAAATCTGCTCACTAAGGCCTAAACGTAAAGCCCCTTGGGAGGAATCAAGCCCTCCATACTGCACCTCCAGCCTCTGGATCTCCAGCTCCCGCTCCTGCAGCTCCTCCAGCTCCACCTCGTCTCGCAGCTTGGCAGCGTCTTTCCTCAACGTCTCGAAGGCCCGATCCTCCACCTTCAACCGTTCCAACCTGTGGACAGAGCTGCTCAGGAGCACTGTGCTGGGAAGACACTACCCACACCCCTTGTGGCCCCCAAGCCTCACCTCCGGCGCAGGGCCTTGTTGTTCTCCTCCTTGTTCCACGCCATCAGGGCTGCATGCTCCATGGCCTCCTGGTGAAGACGGTGCTCAGCAAAAGAGCCCACCTGCTGCTCGAGCGCGACCGTAACATCTCCTCCTTAAAATCGGCCCTACAAAGGATGAGCAAAGTCAATGGTGAAGCCCGACTGCCGAGGAGGAAAGTCATCCAGAGGCCTACTCCAACCATGAATTCAGAGCAGTCTCCTCCATCGTAAGGACACAGGGTCAACAAAAACACAAGAGAAACCCAGGGAGGTGCCCACCGGGGCTCACGTCTACAAAAACACAAGAGAAACCCCAGGGAGGTGCCCACCGGGGCTCAGCTCTACAAAAACACAAGAGAAACCCCAGGGAGGTGCCCAACGGGGCTCAGCTCTACAAAAACACAAGAGAAACCCCAGGGAGGTGCCCACCGGGGCTCAGCTCTACAAAAACACAAGAGAAACCCCAGGGAGGTGCCCACCAGGGCTCAGCTCTACAAAAACACAAGAGACACACAGGGAGGTGCCCACCGGGGCTCAGCTCTACAAAAACACAAGAGAAACCACAGGAGGTGCCCACCAGGGATCAGGTCTACAAAAACACAAGAGAAACCCAGGGAGGTGCCCACCGGGGCTCAGGTCTACAAAAACACAAGAGAAACCCCGGGAGGTGCCCACCGGGGATCAGGTCTACAAAAACACAAGAGAAACCCCGGGAGGTGCCCACCAGGGATCAGGCTCTACAAAAACACAAGAGAAACCCCAGGAGGTGCCCACCAGGGATCAGGTCTACAAAAACACAAGAGAAACCCCGGGAGGTGCCCACCAGGGATCAGCTCTACAAAAACACAAGAGAAACACCAGGGAGGTGACCCACCGAGGCTCAGGTCTACAAAAACACAAGAGACACACAGGGAGGTGATCCACCGGGCTCAGGTCTACAAAAACACAAGAGAAACCCCGGGAGGTGCCCACCGGGGATCAGGTCTACAAAAACACAAGAGAAACCCCGGAGGTGCCCACCAGGGATCAGCTCTACAAAAACACAAGAGAAACCCAGGGAGGTGCCCACCAGGGATCAGGTCTACAAAACACAAGAGAAACCCCAGGGAGGTAGACTCACCGGGGCTCAGCTCTACAAAAACACAAGAGAAACACCAGGGAGGTGCCCACCGGGCTCAGGTCTACAAAAACACAAGAGACACACAGGAGAGACTCCACCGGGCTCAGGTCTACAAAAACACAAGAGAAACCCCAGGGAGCTGCCCACCAGGGATCAGGTCTACAAAAACACAAGAGAAACCCCGGGAGGTGCCCACCGGGGATCAGGTCTACAAAAACACAAGAGAAACCCCAGGGAGCTGCCCACCAGGGATCAGGTCTACAAAAACACAAGAGAAACCCCGGGAGGTGCCCACCAGGATTCAGGTCTACAAAACACAAGAGAAACCCCGGGAGGTGCCCACCAGGGATCAGGTCTACAAAAACACAAGAGGAAACCCAGGGAGGTGCCCACCAGGACTCAGCTCTACAAAAACACAAGAGAAACCCAGGGAGGTGCCCACCAGGGATCAGGTCTACAAAAACACAAGAGAAACCCAGGGAGGTGCCCACCAGGACTCAGCTCTACAAAAACACAAGAGAAACCCAGGGAGGTGCCCACCGGGGATCAGGTCTACAAAAACACAAGAGAAACCCCAGGGAGGTGCCCACCGGGGCTCACGTCTACAAAAACACAAGAGAAACCCCAGGGAGCTGCCCACTGGGGCTCAGGTCTACAAAAACACAAGAGAAACCCCAGGGAGCTGCCCACCAGGGATCAGGTCTACAAAAACACAAGAGAAACCCAGGGAGGTGCCCACCGGGGCTCAGGTATACAAAAACACAGGAGACACACAGGGAGGTGCCCACCAGGGCTCAGGTATACAAAAACACAAGAGAAACCCCAGGGAGGTGCCCACCGGTGCTCAGCTCTACAAAAACACAAGAGAAACCCCAAGGAGGTGCCCACCAGGGCTCAGCTCTACAAAAACACAAGAGACACACAGGGAGGTGCCCACCAGGGCTCAGCTCTACAAAAACACAAGAGGAAACCCAGGGAGGTGCCCACCGGTGCTCAGCTCTACAAAAACACAAGAGAAACCCCAGGGAGGTGACCCACCGGGCTCAGCTCTACAAAAACACATGAGACACACAGGGAGGTGACCCACCGGGGCTCAGCTCTACAAAAACACAAGAGAAACCCAGGGGAGGTGCCCACCGGGCTCAGCTCTACAAAAACACAAGAGAAACCCAGGGAGGTGCCCAGCAGGGCTCAGCTCTACAAAAACACAAGAGGAAACCCAGGGAGGTGCTCCACCAGGGCTCAGCTCTACAAAAACACAAGAGACACACAGGGAGGTGCCAACCGGGACCCAGCTCTACAAAAACACAAGAGAAACCCAGGGAGGTGCCCACAAGGGCTCAGGTCTACAAAAACACAAGAGGAACCCCAGGGAGGCTGCCCACCGGGCTCAGCTCTACAAAAACACAAGAGACACACAGGAGGTGCCCACCAGGGCTCAGGTCTACAAAAACACAAGAGAAACCCAGGGAGGTGCCTACCAGGGCTCAGCTCTACAAAAACACAAGAGAAACCCAGGGAGCTGACTCACCAGGGCTCAGGTCTACAAAAACACAAGAGGAAACCCAGGGAGGTGACTCCACCAGGGCTCAGGTCTACAAAAACACAAGAGGAAACCCAGGGAGGTGCCCACCGGGCTCAGCTCTACAAAAACACAAGAGAAACCCAGGGAGGTGCCCACCAGGGATCAGGTCTACAAAAACACAAGAGAAACCCAGGAGGTGCCCACCAGGACTCAGCTCTACAAAAACACAAGAGAAACCCAGGAGGTGCCCACCAGGGATCAGGTCTACAAAAACACAAGAGAAACCCAGGAGGTGCCCACCAGGACTCAGCTCTACAAAAACACAAGAGAAACCCAGGGAGGTGCCCACCGGGATCAGGTCTACAAAAACACAAGAGAAACCCCAGGAGGTGACTCCACCGGCTCACGTCTACAAAAACACAAGAGAAACCCCAGGGAGCTGCCCACTGGGGCTCAGGTCTACAAAAACACAAGAGAAACCCCAGGAGCTGCCCACCAGGGATCAGGTCTACAAAAACACAAGAGAAACCCAGGGAGGTGACCCACCGGGCTCAGGTCTACAAAAACACAAAAGACACACAGGGAGGCATGCCCACCAGGGCTCAGGTATACAAAAACACAAGAGAAACCCCAGGGAGGTGCCCACCGGTGCTCAGCTCTACAAAAACACAAGAGAAACCCCAAGGAGGTGCCCACCGGGATCAGGTCTACAAAAACACAAGAGACACACAGGGAGGTGCCACCAGGGCTCAGCTCTACAAAAACACAAGAGACACACAGGGAGGTAGCCCACCAGGGCTCAGCTCTACAAAAACACAAGAGGAAACCCAGGGAGGTGCCCACCGGTGCTCAGCTCTACAAAAACACAAGAGAAACCCCAAGGAGGTGACCCACCAGGGCTCAGCTCTACAAAAACACAAGAGACACACAGGGAGGTGATTCCACCAGGGCTCAGCTCTACAAAAACACAAGAGGAAACCCAGGGAGGTGCCCACCGGTGCTCAGCTCTACAAAAACACAAGAGAAACCCCAGGGAGGTGACCCACCGGGCTCAGCTCTACAAAAACACAAGAGACACACAGGAGGTAGCACTCCACCAGGGCTCAGCTCTACAAAAACACAAGAGGAAACCCAGGGAGGTGCCCACCAGGGCTCAGCTCTACAAAAACACAAGAGACACACAGGGAGGTGCCAACCGGGACCCAGCTCTACAAAAACACAAGAGAAACCCTAGAAAGCCGCCCACCAGGGCTCAGCTCTACAAAAACACAAGAGGAAACCCAGGGAGGTGCCTACCAGGGCTCAGGTCTACAAAAACACAAGAGGAAACCCAGGGAGGTGCTCACCAGGGCTCAGGTCTACAAAAACACAAGAGAAACCCAGGGAGGTGCCCACAAGGGCTCAGGTCTACAAAAACACAAGAGGAAACCCAAGGAGGTGCCCACCGGGGCTCAGGTCTACAAAAACACAAGAGGAACCCCAGGGAGGTGCCCACCAGGGCTCAGGTCTACAAAAACACAAGAGGAACCCAAGGGAGGTGCCCACCGAGGCTCAGGTCTACAAAAACACAAGAGACACACAGGGAGGTGCCCACCAGGGCTCAGCTCTACAAAAACACAAGAGGAAACCCAGGGAGGTGCCCACCGGGGCTCAGGTCTACAAAAACACAAGAGACACACAGGGAGGTGCCCACCGGGGCTCAGGTCTACAAAAACACAAGAGAAACCCCAGGGAGCTGCCCACCAGGGATCAGGTCTACAAAAACACAAGAGGAAACCCAGGGAGGTGCCCACCAGGGATCAGCTCTACAAAAACACAAGAGAAACCCCAAGGAGGTGCCCACCGGGGATCAGGTCTACAAAAACACAAGAGAAACCCCAAGGAGGTGCCCACCAGGGCTCAGGTCTACAAAAACACAAGAGACACACAGGGAGGTGCCCACCAGGGCTCAGCTCTACAAAAACACAAGAGGAAACCCAGGGAGGTGCCCACCGGGGCTCAGGTCTACAAAAACACAAGAGGAAACCCAGGGAGGTGCCCACCGGTGCTCAGCTCTACAAAAACACAAGAGAAACCCCAGGGAGGTGCCCACCGGGGCTCAGCTCTACAAAAACACAAGAGAAACACAGGGAGGTGCCCAGCAGGGCTCAGCTCTACAAAAACACAAGAGAAAACCCAGGGAGGTGCCCACGAGGGCTCAGCTCTACAAAAACACAAGAGACACACAGGGAGGTGCCAACCGGGGCCCAGCTCTACAAAAACACAAGAGAAACCCTAGAAAGCCGCCCACCAGGGCTCAGCTCTACAAAAACACAAGATAAACCCAGGGAGGTGCCCACAAGGGCTCAGGTCTACAAAAACACAAGAGGAACTCCAGGGAGGTGCCCACCGGGGCTCAGCTCTACAAAAACACAAGAGACACACAGGGAGGTGCCCACCAGGGCTCAGGTCTACAAAAACACAAGAGGAAACCCAGGGAGGTGCCCCCCGGGGCTCAGCTCTACAAAAACACAAGAGAAACCCAGGGAGGTGCCCACCGGGGCTCAGCTCTACAAAAACACAAGAGGAAACCCAGGGAGGTGCCCACCAGGGCTCAGGTCTACAAAAACACAAGAGGAAACCCAGGGAGGTGCCCACCAGGGCTCAGGTCTACAAAAACACAAGAAAACCCAGGAGGTGCCCACAAGGGCTCAGGTCTACAAAAACACAAGAGGAACCCAAGGGAGGTGACTCACCGGGCTCAGGTCTACAAAAACACAAGAGACACACAGGGAGGTGCCCACCAGGGCTCAGCTCTACAAAAACACAAGAGGAAACCCAGGGAGGTGACCCACCGGGCTCAGCTCTACAAAAACACAAGAGAAACCCCAGGGAGGTGACTCCACCGGGCTCAGGTCTACAAAAACACAAGAGACACACAGGGAGGTAGCCCACCGGGCTCAGCTCTACAAAACACAAGAGGAAACCCAGGAGGTAGCCCACCAGGGCTAAGCTCTACAAAAACACAAGAGACACACAGGGAGGTGCCAAACGGGGCTCAGCTCAACAAAAACACAAGAGGAACCCCAGGAGGTGCCCACCGGGCTAAGGTCTACAAAAACACAAGAGAAACCCCAGGGAGGTGGCCACCGGGCTCAGGTCTACAAAAACACAAGAGACACACAGGGAGGTGCCCACCGGTGCTCAGCTCTACAAAAACACAATAGGAAACCCAGGGAGGTAGCCCACCAGGGCTCAGCTCTACAAAAACACAAGAGACACACAGGGAGGTGCCAACCGGGGCTCAGCTCTACAAAAACACAAGAGGAACCCCAGGGAGGTAGATCCCACCGGGCTAAGGTCTACAAAAACACAAGAGACACACAGGGAGGTGACCCACCAGGGCTCAGGTCTACAAAAACACAAGAGAAACCCAAGGAGGTGACCCACCGGGGCTCAGCTCTACAAAACCACAAGAGAAACCCAGGAGGTAGATTCCACCAGGGCTCAGCTCTACAAAAACACAAGAGAAATCCAGGGAGCTGACTCCACCGGGGCTCAGGTCTACAAAAACACAAGAGAAACCCAGGGAGGTGCCCACTAGGGCTCAGCTCTACAAAAACACAAGAGAAACCCCAGGGAGGTGCCCACCGGGATAAGGTCTACAAAAACACAAGAGAAACCCCAGGGAGGTAGACCCACCGGGGCTCAGGTCTACAAAAACACAAGAGGAAACCCAGGAGGTGCTCCACCGGGCTCAGCTCTACAAAAACACAAGAGAAACCCCAGGGAGGTGCCCACCGGGGCTCAGCTCTACAAAAACACAAGAGAAACCCCAGGAAGGTGCCCACCAGGACTCAGCTCTACAAAAACACAAGAGAAACCCCAGGAAGGTGCCCACCAGGGCTCAGCTCTACAAAAACACAAGAGGAAACCCAGGGAGGTGCCCACCGGGGCTCAGGTCTACAAAAACACAAAAGACACACAGGGAGGTGACCCACCAGGGCTCAGGTCTACAAAAACACAAGAGAAACCCCAGGAAGGTGCCCACCAGGACTCAGCTCTACAAAAACACAAGAGGAAACCCAGGGAGGCGATGCCCACCGGGCTCAGCTCTACAAAAACACAAGAGAAACCCCAGGGAGGTAGCTCCACCGGGCTCAGGTCTACAAAAACACAAGAGAAACCCCAGGGAGGTGCCCACCGGGGCTCAGGTCTACAAAAACACAAGAGAAACCCCGGGAGCTGCTCCACCGGGGCTCAGCTCTACAAAAACACAAGAGGAAACCCAGGGAGGTGCCTCAGCAGGGCTCAGCTCTACAAAAACAAGAGAAAACCCAGGGAGGTGCCCACAAGGGCTCAGCTCTACAAAAACACAAGAGAAACCCAGGGAGGTGCTCCACCAGGGCTCAGCTCTACAAAAACACAAGAGAAACCCAGGGAGGTGCCCACCAGGGATCAGCTCTACAAAAACACAAGAGAAACCCCAGGGAGCTGCCCACCAGGGATCAGGTCTACAAAAACACAAGAGAAACCCAGGGAGGTGCCCACCGGGGCTCAGGTCTACAAAAACACAAAAGACACACAGGGAGGTGCCC
Organism: Bufotes viridis; assembly: GCA_033119425.1. Taxonomy (NCBI): domain Eukaryota; kingdom Metazoa; phylum Chordata; class Amphibia; order Anura; family Bufonidae; genus Bufotes; species Bufotes viridis. The sequence goes on along the minus strand of CM065589.1, from coordinate 623,111,161 downwards.
ACCAGGGCTCAGGTATACAAAAACACAAGAGAAACCCCAGGGAGGTGCCCACCGGTGCTCAGCTCTACAAAAACACAAGAGAAACCCCAAGGAGGTGCCCACCGGGGATCAGGTCTACAAAAACACAAGAGACACACAGGGAGGTGCCCACCAGGGCTCAGCTCTACAAAAACACAAGAGACACACAGGGAGGTGCCCACCAGGGCTCAGCTCTACAAAAACACAAGAGGAAACCCAGGGAGGTGCCCACCGGTGCTCAGCTCTACAAAAACACAAGAGAAACCCCAAGGAGGTGCCCACCAGGGCTCAGCTCTACAAAAACACAAGAGACACACAGGGAGGTGCCCACCAGGGCTCAGCTCTACAAAAACACAAGAGGAAACCCCAGGGAGGTGCCCACCGGGGATAAGGTCTACAAAAACACAAGAGAAACCCCAGGGAGGTGCCCACCGGGGCTCAGGTCTACAAAAACACAAGAGGAAACCCAGGGAGGTGCTCCACCGGGCTCAGCTCTACAAAAACACAAGAGAAACCCCAGGGAGGTGCCCACCGGGGCTCAGCTCTACAAAAACACAAGAGAAACCCCAGGAAGGTGCCCACCAGGACTCAGCTCTACAAAAACACAAGAGAAACCCCAGGAAGGTGCCCACCAGGGCTCAGCTCTACAAAAACACAAGAGAAACCCCAGGAAGGTGCCCACCAGGGCTCAGCTCTACAAAAACACAAGAGGAAACCCAGGGAGGTGCCCACCGGTGCTCAGCTCTACAAAAACACAAGAGAAACCCCAGGGAGGTGCCCACCGGGGCTCAGGTCTACAAAAACACAAGAGACACACAGGGAGGTGCCCACCAGGGCTCAGGTCTACAAAAACACAAGAGAAACCCCAGGAAGGTGCCCACCAGGACTCAGCTCTACAAAAACACAAGAGGAAACCCAGGGAGGTGCCCACCAGGGATCAGGTCTACAAAAACACAAGAGGAAACCCAGGGAGGTGCCCACCAGGGCTCAGGTCTACAAAAACACAAGAGAAACCCCAGGGAGGTGCCCACCGGGGCTCAGGTCTACAAAAACACAAGAGAAACCCCGGGAGCTGCCCACCGGGGCTCAGCTCTACAAAAACACAAGAGGAAACCCAGGGAGGTGCCCAGCAGGGCTCAGCTCTACAAAAACACAAGAGAAAACCCAGGGAGGTGCCCAGCAGGGCTCAGCTCTACAAAAACACAAGAGAAACCCAGGGAGGTGCCCACCAGGGCTAAGCTCTACAAAAACACAAGAGAAAACCCAGGGAGGTGCCCACCGGGGCTCAGGTCTACAAAAACACAAGAGACACACAGGGAGGTGCCCACCGGGGCTCAGCTCTACAAAAACACAAGAGAAACCAAGGGAGGTGCCCACCGGGGCTCAGGTCTACAAAAACACAAGAGAAACCCAGGGAGGTGCCCACCAGGGCGCAGGTCTACAAAAACACAAGAGAAACCCAAGGAGGTGCCCACCGGGGCTCAGCTCTACAAAAACACAAGAGAAACCCAGGGAGGTGCCCACCAGGGCTCAGCTCTACAAAAACACAAGAAAAACCCAGGGAGGTGCCCACCGGGGCTCAGGTCTACAAAAACACAAGAGAAACCCAGGGAGGTGCCCACCGGGGCTCAGCTCTACAAAAACACAAGAGAAACCCCAGAAAGGTGCCCACCAGGACTCAGCTCTACAAAAACACAAGAGGAAACCCAGGGAGGTGCCCACCAGGGCTCAGCTCTACAAAAACACAAGAGAAACCCCAGGGAGGTGCCCACCGGGGATAAGGTCTACAAAAACACAAGAGAAACCCCAGGGAGGTGCCCACCGGGGCTCAGGTCTACAAAAACACAAGAGGAAACCCAGGGAGGTGCCCACCGGGGCTCAGCTCTACAAAAACACAAGAGAAACCCCAGGGAGGTGCCCACCGGGGCTCAGCTCTACAAAAACACAAGAGAAACCCCAGGAAGGTGCCCACCAGGACTCAGCTCTACAAAAACACAAGAGAAACCCCAGGAAGGTGCCCACCAGGGCTCAGCTCTACAAAAACACAAGAGAAACCCCAGGAAGGTGCCCACCAGGGCTCAGCTCTACAAAAACACAAGAGGAAACCCAGGGAGGTGCCCACCAGGGCTCAGCTCTACAAAAACACAAGAGAAACCCCAGGGAGGTGCCCACCGGGGCTCAGGTCTACAAAAACACAAGAGACACACAGGGAGGTGCCCACCAGGGCTCAGGTCTACAAAAACACAAGAGAAACCCCAGGAAGGTGCCCACCAGGACTCAGCTCTACAAAAACACAAGAGGAAACCCAGGGAGGTGCCCACCGGGGCTCAGGTCTACAAAAACACAAGAGAAACCCCAGGGAGGTAGACTCCACCGGGCTCAGGTCTACAAAAACACAAGAGAAACCCCGGGAGCTGCCCACCGGGGCTCAGCTCTACAAAAACACAAGAGGAAACCCAGGGAGGTGCCCAGCAGGGCTCAGCTCTACAAAAACACAAGAGAAAACCCAGGGAGGTGACCCACCGGGGCTCAGCTCTACAAAAACACAAGAGAAAACCCAGGGAGGTGCCCAGCGGGGCTCAGCTCTACAAAAACACAAGAGGAAACCCAGGAAGGTGCTCCACCGGAGCTCAGCTCTACAAAAACACAAGAGAAACCCCAGGGAGGTGCCCACCAGGACTCAGGTCTACAAAAACACAAGAGAAACCCAGGGAGGCATGCCCACCGGGCTCAGCTCTACAAAAACACAAGAGAAACCCCAGGGAGGTAGACCCACCGGGCTCAGCTCTACAAAAACACAAGAGAAACCCCAGGGAGGTGACCCACCGGGCTCAGCTCTACAAAAACACAAGAGAAACCCCAGGGAGGTGCTCCACCGGGCTCAGCTCTACAAAAACACAAGAGAAACCCCAGGGAGGTGCTCCACCGGGCTCAGCTCTACAAAAACACAAGAGAAACCCAGGGAGGTGCTCACCAGGGCTCAGCTCTACAAAAACACAAGAGAAACCCCAGGAAGGTGACTCCACCAGGGCTCAGCTCTACAAAAACACAAGAGAAACCCCAGGAAGGTGCCTCACCAGGGCTCAGCTCTACAAAAACACAAGAGGAAACCCAGGGAGGTGCTCCACCAGGGCTCAGCTCTACAAAAACACAAGAGAAACCCCAGGGAGGTGATCCACCGGGGCTCAGGTCTACAAAAACACAAGAGACACACAGGGAGGTGCCCACCAGGGCTCAGGTCTACAAAAACACAAGAGAAACCCCAGGAAGGTGCCCACCAGGACTCAGCTCTACAAAAACACAAGAGGAAACCCAGGGAGGTGCCCACCGGGGCTCAGGTCTACAAAAACACAAGAGAAACCCCAGGGAGGTGCCCACCGGGGCTCAGGTCTACAAAAACACAAGAGAAACCCCAGGGAGGTGCCCACCGGGGCTCAGGTCTACAAAAACACAAGAGAAACCCCGGGAGCTGCCCACCGGGGCTCAGCTCTACAAAAACACAAGAGGAAACCCAGGGAGGTGCCCAGCAGGGCTCAGCTCTACAAAAACACAAGAGAAAACCCAGGGAGGTGCCCAGCAGGGCTCAGCTCTACAAAAACACAAGAGAAACCCAGGGAGGTGCCCACCAGGGCTCAGCTCTACAAAAACACAAGAGAAAACCCAGGGAGGTGCCCACCGGGGTTCAGGTCTACAAAAACACAAGAGGAAACCCAGGGAGGTGCCCACCGGGGCTCAGCTCTACAAAAACACAAGAGAAACCCTGGGAGGTGCCCACCGGGCTCAGGTCTACAAAAACACAAGAGACACACAGGGAGGTGCCCACCGGGCTCAGCTCTACAAAAACACAAGAGGAAACCCAGGGAGGTGCCCACCAGGGCTCAGCTCTACAAAAACACAAGAGACACACAGGGAGGTGCCAACCGGGGCTCAGCTCTACAAAAACACAAGAGGAACCCCAGGGAGGTGATCCCACCGGGCTAAGGTCTACAAAAACACAAGAGACACACAGGGAGGTGACTCACCAGGGCTCAGCTCTAGAAAAACACAAGAGGAAACCCAGGGAGGTGCCCACCGGTGCTCAGCTCTACAAAAACACAAGAGAAACCCCAGGGAGATGACCCACCGGGCTCAGATCTACAAAAACACAAGAGACACACAGGGAGGTAGACTCCACCGGGGCTCAGGTCTACAAAAACACAAGAGGAAACCCAGGGAGGTAGTCCACCGGGCTCAGGTCTACAAAAACACAAGAGAAACCCCAGGGAGGTGACCCACCGGGCTCAGGTCTACAAAAACACAAGAGAAACCCCAGGAAGGTGCCCACCAGGACTCAGCTCTACAAAAACACAAGAGGAAACCCAGGAGGTGCCCACCGGGGCTCAGGTCTACAAAAACACAAGAGAAACCCCAGGGAGGTAGCTCCACCAGGGCTCAGGTCTACAAAAACACAAGAGAAACCCCGGGAGCTGACCCACCGGGCTCAGCTCTACAAAAACACAAGAGGAAACCCAGGGAGGTGCCCAGCAGGGCTCAGCTCTACAAAAACACAAGAGAAAACCCAGGGAGGTGCCCACCGGGCTCAGCTCTACAAAAACACAAGAGAAAACCCAGGGAGGTGCCCAGCGGGGCTCAGCTCTACAAAAACACAAGAGGAAACCCAGGAAGGTGCCCACCGGGGCTCAGCTCTACAAAAACACAAGAGAAACCCCAGGGAGGTGCCCACCAGGACTCAGGTCTACAAAAACACAAGAGAAACCCAGGGAGGTGCCCACCGGGCTCAGCTCTACAAAAACACAAGAGAAACCCCAGGGAGGTGCCCACCGGGCTCAGCTCTACAAAAACACAAGAGGAAACCCCAGGGAGGTAGACCCACCGGGGCTCAGCTCTACAAAAACACAAGAGAAACCCCAGGAGGTAGATTCCACCGGGCTCAGCTCTACAAAAACACAAGAGAAACCCCAGGGAGGTGCCCACCGGGGCTCAGCTCTACAAAAACACAAGAGAAACCCAGGGAGGTGCCCACCAGGGCTCAGCTCTACAAAAACACAAGAGAAACCCCAGGAAGGTGCCCACCAGGGCTCAGCTCTACAAAAACACAAGAGAAACCCCAGGAAGGTGCCCACCAGGGCTCAGCTCTACAAAAACACAAGAGGAAACCCAGGGAGGTGCCCACCAGGGCTCAGCTCTACAAAAACACAAGAGAAACCCCAGGGAGGTGCCCACCGGGGCTCAGGTCTACAAAAACACAAGAGACACACAGGGAGGTGCCCACCAGGGCTCAGGTCTACAAAAACACAAGAGAAACCCCAGGAAGGTGCCCACCAGGACTCAGCTCTACAAAAACACAAGAGGAAACCCAGGAGGTGCCCACCGGGGCTCAGCTCTACAAAAACACAAGAGAAACCCCAGGGAGGTGCCCACCAGGGCTCAGGTCTACAAAAACACAAGAGAAACCCCAGGGAGGTGCCCACCGGGGCTCAGGTCTACAAAAACACAAGAGAAACCCAGGGAGCTGACTCACCGGGGCTCAGCTCTACAAAAACACAAGAGGAAACCCAGGGAGGTGCCCAGCAGGGCTCAGCTCTACAAAAACACAAGAGAAAACCCAGGGAGGTGCCCAGCAGGGCTCAGCTCTACAAAAACACAAGAGAAACCCAGGGAGGTGCCCACCAGGGCTCAGCTCTACAAAAACACAAGAGAAAACCCAGGGAGGTGCCCACCGGGGTCTCAGGTCTACAAAAACACAAGAGGAAACCCAGGGAGGTGCCCACCGGGGCTCAGCTCTACAAAAACACAAGAGAAACCCTGGGAGGTGCCCACCGGGGCTCAGGTCTACAAAAACACAAGAGACACACAGGGAGGTGCCCACCGGGGCTCAGCTCTACAAAAACACAAGAGGAAACCCAGGGAGGTGCCCACCAGGGCTCAGCTCTACAAAAACACAAGAGACACACAGGGAGGTGCCAACCGGGGCTCAGCTCTACAAAAACACAAGAGGAACCCCAGGGAGGTGCCCACCGGGGCTAAGGTCTACAAAAACACAAGAGACACACAGGGAGGTGCCCACCAGGGCTCAGCTCTAGAAAAACACAAGAGGAAACCCAGGGAGGTGCCCACCGGTGCTCAGCTCTACAAAAACACAAGAGAAACCCCAGGGAGATGCCCACCGGGGCTCAGATCTACAAAAACACAAGAGACACACAGGGAGGTGCCCACCGGGGCTCAGGTCTACAAAAACACAAGAGGAACCCCAGGGAGGTGCCCACCGGGGCTCAGGTCTACAAAAACACAAGAGAAACCCCAGGGAGGTACCCACCGGGGCTCAGGTCTACAAAAACACAAGAGACACACAGGGAGGTGCCCACCGGGGCTCAGGTCTACAAAAACACAAGAGAAACCCCAGGGAGGTGCCCACCAGGGCTCAGCTCTACAAAAACACAAGAGAAACCCCAGGGAGGTGCCCACCAGGGCTCAGCTCTACAAAAACACAAGAGAAACCCAGGGAGGTGCCCACCGGGGCTCAGATCTACAAAAACACAAGAGGAAACCCAGGGAGGTGCCCACCAGGGCTCAGCTCTACAAAAACACAAGAGAAACCCAGGGAGGTGCCCACCAGGACTCAGCTCTACAAAAACACAAGAGGAAACCCAGGGAGGTGCCCACCGGGGCTCAGCTCTACAAAAACACAAGAGGAAACCCAGGGAGGTGCCCACCGGGGCTCAGCTCTACAAAAACACAAGAGAAACCCTGGGAGGTGCCCACCGGGGCTCAGGTCTACAAAAACACAAGAGAAACCCAGGGAGGTGCCCACCGGGGCTCAGCTCTACAAAAACACAAGAGAAACCCCAGGGAGGTGCCCACCGGGGCTCAGCTCTACAAAAACACAAGAGGAAACCCAGGGAGGTGCCCACCAGGGCTCAGCTCTACAAAAACACAAGAGACACACAGGGAGGTGCCAACCGGGGCTCAGCTCTACAAAAACACAAGAGGAACCCCAGGGAGGTGCCCACCGGGGCTAAGGTCTACAAAAACACAAGAGACACACAGGGAGGTGCCCACCAGGGCTCAGCTCTACAAAAACACAAGAGGAAACCCAGGGAGGTGCCCACCAGGGCTCAGCTCTACAAAAACACAAGAGAAACCCAGGGAGGTGCCCACCAGGGCTCAGCTCTACAAAAACACAAGAGAAACCCCAGGGAGATGCCCACCGGGGCTCAGATCTACAAAAACACAAGAGACACACAGGGAGGTGCCCACCGGGGCTCAGGTCTACAAAAACACAAGAGGAACCCCAGGGAGGTGACCCACCGGGGCTCAGGTCTACAAAAACACAAGAGAAACCCCAGGAGGTGCCTCACCAGGGCTCAGGTCTACAAAAACACAAGAGAAACCCAGGGAGGTGACCCACCGGGGCTCAGGTCTACAAAAACACAAGAGACACACAGGGAGGTGATCCCACCGGGCTCAGGTCTACAAAAACACAAGAGAAACCCCAGGGAGGTGCCCACCAGGGCTCAGCTCTACAAAAACACAAGAGAAACCCCAGGGAGGTGCCCACCAGGGCTCAGCTCTACAAAAACACAAGAGAAACCCAGGGAGGTGCCCACCGGGGCTAGGATCTACAAAAACACAAGAGGAAACCCAGGGAGGTGCCCACCAGGGCTCAGCTCTACAAAAACACAAGAGAAACCCAGGGAGGTGCCCACCAGGACTCAGCTCTACAAAAACACAAGAGGAAACCCAGGGAGGTGCCCACCGGGACTCAGCTCTACAAAAACACAAGAGAAACCCAGGGAGGTGACCCACCGGGCTCAGCTCTACAAAAACACAAGAGAAACCAAGGGAGGTGCCCACCAGGGCTCAGGTCTACAAAAACACAAGAGGAACCCAGGGAGGTGCCCACCGGGGCTCAGCTCTACAAAAACACAAGAGAAACCCAGGGAGGTGCCCACCAGGGCTCAGGTCTACAAAAACACAAGAGAAACCCCAGGGAGGTGCCCACCAGGGCTCAGCTCTACAAAAACACAAGAGAAACCCCAGGGAGGTGCCCACCAGGGCTCAGCTCTACAAAAACACAAGAGAAACCCAGGGAGGTGCCCACCGGGGCTCAGATCTACAAAAACACAAGAGGAAACCCAGGGAGGTGCCCACCGGGGCTCAGGTCTACAAAAACACAAGAGACACACAGGGAGGTGCCCACCGGGGCTCAGGTCTACAAAAACACAAGAGAAACCCCAGGGAGGCGATGCCCACCAGGGCTCAGCTCTACAAAAACACAAGAGAAACCCCAGGGAGGTAGCCCACCAGGGCTCAGCTCTACAAAAACACAAGAGAAACCCAGGGAGGTGCCCACCGGGGCTCAGCTCTACAAAAACACAAGAGAAACCCAGGGAGGTGCCCACCGGGGCTCAGCTCTACAAAAACACAAGAGAAACCCAGGGAGGTGCCCACCGGGGCTCAGCTCTACAAAAACACAAGAGGAAACCCAGGGAGGTGCCCACCAGGGCTCAGGTCTACAAAAACACAAGAGGAACCCAGGGAGGTGCCCACCGGGGCTCAGCTCTACAAAAACACAAGAGAAACCCAGGGAGGTGCCCACCAGGGCTCAGGTCTACAAAAACACAAGAGAAACCCTGGGAGGTGCCCACCAGGGCTCAGCTCTACAAAAACACAAGAGGAAACCCAGGGAGGTGCCCACAAGGGCTCAGCTCTACAAAAACACAAGAGAAACCCTGGGAGGTGCCCACCAGGGCTCAGATCTACAAAAACACAAGAGACACACAGGGAGGTGCCCACCGGGGCTCAGGTCTACAAAAACACAAGAGAAACCAAGGGAGGTGCCCACCGGGGCTCAGCTCTACACCTCCGAGTCTATGGGGCTCCAGAAGCCTTATACGGTTCTCATTCGATCAGTCTACGGGGCCCATATCTACTGAAGAGGCAGGATAGTGCCTTGAATATCAGGAGTCTGTAAGTTCTCCCCGTCTTTGCGGGGTTTCCTCCGGTTTCCCCGACTCTCCTACGACTTCCTGACGGGGCCTTAGATTGTGGGGGCAGTTGGATACTGATGTCTGTACAGGCGCAGCGGAATATGTCAGCGCTATACAAGTGCGCAATACAAATCGCGACCCCTCTCCTAGTCCGTTCCGAGGCCTCCTGCGCATGTACCTCATGGCGCTCAGGGTGGCGGAGTACTCCCGGTAGTGGTGCTGTACGTTCAGGAGCTCCTCCACACACACCACCGGGGGTACTTGATTCGGGGCGCTTTAGATTTTGCCGGTGGATCAAAGCGAGACTTCCGGCCCGGGTGCTTGTTATGCAGGGGCTGCAGGAGACGCGCAGGAGGAGCGGGCCCGAGGAAGCTGAAGCATGGCGGCCAGGGTATGGCAGGAGGAGCTAGTCTGTCCGGGCGGGAAATAGCTGACAACCTGGAGGAAAAATGACAGGTGACAACCTGGAGACACAACAATCCACACGACAATACACTGCTCATCACATCACAGACTCCTCCCTGTGTGCGCGCCCGCGCAGAGCCCCGACGCCCTGTGTGTGCGGCCGCGCAGACCCCGACGCCCCTGTGCGCGCCGCGCAGACCCCGACGCCCTGTGTGCGCGCCCGCGAGACCCCGACGCCCTGTGCCGCGCCGCGCAGACCCCGACGCCCCTGTGTGTGTGCGCCCGCGAGACCCCGACGCCCTGTGTGTGCGCCGCGCAGGACCCCGACGCCCCTGTGTGTGCGCCCGCGCAGACCCCGACGCCCATGTGTGTGCGGCCGCGCAGACCCCGACGCCCCTGTGTGTGTGCGCCCGCGCAGACCCCGACGCCCCTGTGTGTGTGCGCCCGCGCAGACCCCGACGCCCCTGTGTGTGCGCCCGCGCAGAAACCGACGCCCCTGTGTGTGCGGCCGCGCAGACCCCGACGCCCCAGTGTGCGCCGCAGAGTCCCTGGCACATACCCCGGGGGGGCGCACCTCACCCTCCCCCCTCGGACATCACATGACCCCTCAGGTACCGGGGCCTCCTTCCCCCGCTGTGTCACGTGACGCCAATCTGCCGTCGGCGGAGAAGAGCAGCATTCCCTCATACTCACTGTGACGTCAGAGGCTCACAGCGGACACGGTGATGACGTCACACGGAGCTCACAGTCTCTCATGTGTTACTCGGGCGCCGCCATGTTGCTGACCTCCACGGCTATCGGCGCGCTACTATGACGTCTGCCAATCGCGAGCGAATCCGAGTCACGTGGTACCAGTCAGGAAGTCAGGCATGTGTACTGCTGTGTGACGTCAGGGGGCAGGGTGGACAGCTCCGGGGGCTACTCCTGATTGGTTGGTTTTGTTTTTGGCGCAGTCTGCAGTGCTGAATCATGGAAGGGGGAGGGTCTGCTGTACCGAATCATGGAGGGGAGGGGTCTGTTGTACCGAATCATGGAGGGGAGGGTCTGCTGTACCGAATCATGTAGGAGGAGGGGTCTGCTGTACCGAATCATGGAGCGAGGGGTCTGCTGTACTGAATCATGGAGGAGGAGGGTCTGCTGTACTGAATCATGGAGGAGGAGGGTCTGCTGTACTGAATCATGGAGGAGGAGGGGTCTGCTGTACTGAATCATGGAGGGGAGGGGTCTGCTGTACTGAATCATGGAGGGGAGGGGTCTGCTGTACTGAATCATGGAGGGGAGGAGTCTGCTGTACTGAATCATGGAGGGCGAGGGGGTCTGCTGTACTGAATCATGGAGGGGAGGGGTCTGCTGTACTGAATCATGGAGGGGGAGGGGTCTGCTGTACTGAATCATGGAGGGGAGGGTCTGCTGTACTGAATCATGGAGGGGAGGGGTCTGCTGTACTGAATCATGGAGGGGAGGGGTCTGCTGTACTGAATCATGGAGGAGGAGGGGTCTGCTGTACTGAATCATGGAGGAGGAGGGTCTGCTGTACTGAATCATGGAGGAGGAGGGGTCTGCTGTACTGAATCATGGAGGAGGAGGGTCTGCTGTACTGAATCATGGAGGAGGGGTCTGCTGTACTGAATCATGGAGGGGAGGGTCTGCTGTACTGAATCATGGAGGGGAGGAGTCTGCTGTACTGAATCATGGAGGAGGAGGGGTCTGCTGTACTGAATCATGGAGGGGAGGAGTCTGCTGTACTGAATCATGGAGGGGAGGGGTCTGCTGTACTGAATCATGGAGAGGGAGGAGTCTGCTGTACTGAATCATGGAGGAGGAGGGGTCTGCTGTACTGAATCATGGAGGGGAGGGGTCTGCTGTACTGAATCATGGAGGGGAGGGTCTGCTGTACTGAATCATGGAGAGGGAGGAGTCTGCTGTACTGAATCATGGAGGGCGAGGGGTCTGCTGTACTGAATCATGGAGAGGGAGGAGTCTGCTGTACTGAATCATGGAGGGCGAGGGGTCTGCTGTACTGAATCATGGAGGATGACGAGGTCTGCTGTACTGAATCATGGAGGGGAGGAGTCTGCTGTACTGAATCATGGAGGGGAGGAGTCTGCTGTACTGAATCATGGAGGGGAGGGGTCTGCTGTACTGAATCATGGAGGAGGAGGAGTCTGCTGTACTGAATCATGGAGGAGGAGGAGTCTGCTGTACTGAATCATGGAGGGCGAGGGGTCTGCTGTACTGAATCATGGAGGGGAGGGGTCTGCTGTACTGAATCATGGAGGGGAGGAGTCTGCTGTACTGAATCATGGAGGAGGAGGGTCTGCTGTACTGAATCATGGAGGGCGAGGGGTCTGCTGTACTGAATCATGGAGGGGAGGGGTCTGCTGTACTGAATCATGGAGGAGGAGGAGTCTGCTGTACTGAATCATGGAGGAGGAGGGGTCTGCTGTACTGAATCATGGAGGGAGAGGGTCTGCTGTACTGAATCATGGAGGGGAGGGTCTGCTGTACTGAATCATGGAGGAGGAGGGGTCTGCTGTACTGAATCATGGAGGAGGAGGGTCTGCTGTACTGAATCATGGAGGGAGAGGGTCTGCTGTACTGAATCATGGAGGGGAGGGGTCTGCTGTACTGAATCATGGAGGAGGAGGGGTCTGCTGTACTGAATCATGGAGGGGAGGGGTCTGCTGTACTGAATCATGGAGGGGAGGGGTCTGCTGTACTGAATCATGGAGGGGAGGGGTCTGCTGTACTGAATCATGGAGGAGGAGGGGTCTGCTGTACTGAATCATGGAGGGGAGGGTCTGCTGTACTGAATCATGGAGGGGAGGGGTCTGCTGTACTGAATCATGGAGGGGAGGAGTCTGCTGTACTGAATCATGGAGGGGAGGGTCTGCTGTACTGAATCATGGAGGGGAGGGGTCTGCTGTACTGAATCATGGAGGGGAGGGTCTGCTGTACTGAATCATGGAGGGGAGGGGTCTGCTGTACTGAATCATGGAGGGGAGGGGTCTGCTGTACTGAATCATGGAGGGGAGGAGTCTGCTGTACTGAATCATGGAGGAGGAGGGTCTGCTGTACTGAATCATGGAGGAGGAGGGTCTGCTGTACTGAATCATGGAGGGGAGGGTCTGCTGTACTGAATCATGGAGAGGAGGGTCTGCTGTACTGAATCATGGAGGGGAGGAGTCTGCTGTACTGAATCATGGAGGGGAGGGGTCTGCTGTACTGAATCATGGAGGGGAGGGGTCTGCTGTACTGAATCATGGAGAGGGGGTCTGCTGTACTGAATCATGGAGGGGAGGGGTCTGCTGTACTGAATCATGGAGGGGAGGGGTCTGCTGTACTGAATCATGGAGGGGAGGGTCTGCTGTACTGAATCATGGAGGGGAGGGGTCTGCTGTACTGAATCATGGAGGGGAGGGTCTGCTGTATTGAATCATGGAGGGGAGGGGTCTGCTGTACTGAATCATGGAGGGGAGGAGTCTGCTGTACTGAATCATGGAGGGGAGGGTCTGCTGTACTGAATCATGGAGGGGAGGAGTCTGCTGTACTGAATCATGGAGGGGAGGGGTCTGCTGTACTGAATCATGGAGGGGAGGAGTCTGCTGTACTGAATCATGGAGGAGGGGTCTGCTGTACCGAATCATGGAGGGGAGGGTCTGCTGTACTGAACACAGGGTTGCCTCGGGCCAGTAAGCCGGCAGCCGCCCCGGTATGGCCTCGGTGCCGGTGTTTCGCACGTACCGGGGGTCGACCTTGTGATGTGGTCTCCTAATACTTGTGAAGCTGAGTGAGGCGCTCGAGGTCACGGCCCAGAGCCGCCTACAAGATGTGTTCCTCGCAATGCCCTCCGTATTATAAGGAGCAGGAATCGAGGTGTCACCGTGGAGACAGGGTAGATGCTATTTCCTAGCCAGCTAAAGGACCTCTGATGATGTCGTGCTCATGTGACCAGTGGGCGGAGCCAGTCTGGAGTCTGCAAGAAAGTGCTTTGCTTGTGACGGGACAAGGGCAGAAGCCGTTCAGTAGCAGGTGAGGTTTTCTCTTGGTGGGTGTATGGCTAGTAATACTCTGCAGAGGGCCTATAGAGTTAGTCTGCTAAGTAATACTCTGCAGGGGCCCATAGAGTTAGTCTGCTAAGTAATACTCTGCAGGGGCCCATAGAGTTAGTCTGCTAAGTAATACTCTGCAGAGGGCCTATAGAGTTAGTCCGGAGTCTGCAGGAAGCACAGTTGATTTCCCAGCTTATAAGTCGTTTGCTGTAATGCTCTGCAGACGGGGGAGAGGGGAGAGAATGCTCTGCAAGGGGGGTTGTTTGCTAGAATGCTTTGCAAGGGGGGTTGCTGGAATGCTCTGCAAGGGGGGTTTGCTGGAATGCTCTGCAGGGGGTTGTTTGCTGGAATGCTCTGCAGGGGGTTGTTTGCTGGAATGCTCTGCAGGGGGTTGTTTGCTGGAATGCTCTGCAGGGGGTTGGTTGCTGGAATGCTCTGCAGGGGGTTGGTTGCTGGAATGCGCTGCAGGGGGTTGGTTGCTAGAATGCGCTGCAGGGGGTTGGTTGCTAGAATGCGCTGCAGGGGGTTGTTTGCTGGAATGCGCTGCAGGGGGTTGTTTGCTGGAATGCGCTGCAGGGGGTGGCTGGAATGCGGCAAAATGTGTGTGAGGGGTGAACGTGGCGGTAAAATGTGTGGGGGGTAACACGGTGGGGGGATGAACATGGTGGAGGAGGAGTGTGTGTGGGGGGATAAACATGGCGGCAAAATGTGTGTTGGGATGGATGAACACGGTGGGGGTATGAACATGGCAGCAAAATGTGTGGGGGTAGTGTGCAGGGGGGATGAACACGGTGTGGGGGGAGTGTGTGTGTTGGAACGTGGATATGGTGGTGCAGATGCGAGGCTGACATGATGGTGAGATGTGTACATTGGGGAACAGTGGGACACGGTTTAGAATATTCCGGCTTGGTATCTGTCGGATGCTCGTTAGGCTTCTTGCCGAGGAGTGTAATCCTACAAGCACGAATGCTCGGCGCCTGATTAGCGGACGACGAGCATTCATATGAACATTTGTTGCCCAATAATCGCTCCTTTCACACTAGCGGCAGGTGAACAGCCGTCCTGCCGCTAGTGTGCCTGTGGCCCTGGACTACCGCTCTTGCCCCATTGATTATCATGGGAGCGGGGCGGAGTTCTGGGGCCAGAATGGCAAACCATGACAAGTTTTATTCCAGCTGTGCCTCGGCATGGTTTGCCTTTAGTGTGAAAGTAGGCCAAGGCTGGTTTCACACGAGCAGATGCCATGCACCGCACCGTGAGTGATAACTAAGACCTACAACCGAAGCGTGGAGCGGTAATATGATTGATAACGTTCGGTGCCGCTCTGTGACAACTTTATCTCAATGTGATTTTGTAGTAAAAAGATGACAGAGAGGCACAGAGCATTATCCGTCATGTTAACGCTCCGTGCTTCTGTCTGCTGCGGGTTTCGGCTCTCATTCATGGAGCAGATGTCATGTGTGGCATCTGCTCGTGTAAAACCAGCCTAAGGGGACATTTACACTGACAGATTTTATGACCAATTATTGGTCAAATGGCCGTTTACACGGATCTTTTGTTACACACAGGAATTATTGGTCTAATTGGACAGAAATTGGTCATATAATCTGATGGTGTAAATGCACTTTTCGGACTATTCCTTATTTACTTGTCCCTGATCCACAATGATGGTCTTTAATCGGAGACGGGGCAGAATGCAATTTCTGGTAATGGGACTCTGGTGACGAGGGGTGACTCGCCGAACTCAGATCTTTTATTCAAAAGCATTTGTTTATTTTTAACAGGCATGCTCTGAAGCGGATGTGAACATGACGAGAGAGAAGGATGAAGAGCCTGTCTGTGCAGAGGGTTACCAACATGACGAGAGAGAAGGATGAAGAGCCTGTCTGTGCAGAGGGTTACCAACATGACGAGAGAGAAGGATGAAGAGCCTGTCTGTGCAGAGGGTTACCAACATGACGAGAGAGAAGGATGAAGAGCCCGTCTGTGCAGAGGTTTACCAACATGACGAGAGAGAAGGATGAAGAGCCTGTCTGTGCAGAGGGTTACCAACATGACGAGAGAGGATGAAGAGCCCGTCTGTGCAGAGGGTTACCAACATGACGAGAGAGAAGGATGAAGAGCCCGTCTGTGCAGAGGGTTACCAACATGACGAGAGAGAAGGATGAAGAGCCCGTCTGTGCAGAGGGTTACCAACATGACGAGAGAGAAGGATGAAGAGCCCGTCTGTGCAGAGGGTTACCAACATGACGAGAGAGAAGGATGAAGAGCCCGTCTGTGCAGAGGTTTACCAACATGACGAGAGAGAAGGATGAAGAGCCCGTCTGTGCAGAGGGTTACCAACATGACGAGAGAGAAGGATGAAGAGCCCGTCTGTGCAGAGGGTTACCAACATGACGAGAGAGAAGGATGAAGAGCCCGTCTGTGCAGAGGTTTACCAACATGACGAGAGAGAAGGATGAAGAGCCTGTCTGTGCAGAGGGTTACCAACATGACGAGAGAGAAGGATGAAGAGCCTGTCTGTGCAGAGGGTTACCAACATGACGAGAGAGAAGGATGAAGAGCCCGTCTGTGCAGAGGTTTACCAACATGACGAGAGAGAAGGATGAAGAGCCCGTCTGTGCAGAGGGTTACCAACATGACGAGAGAGAAGGATGAAGAGCCTGTCTGTGCAGAGGGTTACCAACATGACGAGAGAGAAGGATGAAGAGCCCGTCTGTGCAGAGGTTTACCAACATGACGAGAGAGAAGGATGAAGAGCCCGTCTGTGCAGAGGTTTACCAACATGACGAGAGAGAAGGATGAAGAGCCCGTCTGTGCAGAGGTTTACCAACATGACGAGAGAGAAGGATGAAGAGCCCGTCTGTGCAGAGGGTTACCAACATGACGAGAGAGAAGGATGAAGAGCCTGTCTGTGCAGAGGGTTACCAACATGACGAGAGAGAAGGATGAAGAGCCCGTCTGTGCAGAGGGTTACCAACATGACGAGAGAGAAGGATGAAGAGCCCGTCTGTGCAGAGGTTTACCAACATGACGAGAGAGAAGGATGAAGAGCCCGTCTGTGCAGAGGTTTACCAACATGACGAGAGAGAAGGATGAAGAGCCCGTCTGTGCAGAGGGTTACCAACATGACGAGAGAGAAGGATGAAGAGCCTGTCTGTGCAGAGGTTTACCAACATGACGAGAGAGAAGGATGAAGAGCCCGTCTGTGCAGAGGGTTACCAACATGACGAGAGAGAAGGATGAAGAGCCTGTCTGTGCAGAGGTTTACCAACATGACGAGAGAGAAGGATGAAGAGCCCGTCTGTGCAGAGGGTTACCAACATGACGAGAGAGAAGGATGAAGAGCCCGTCTGTGCAGAGGGTTACCAACATGACGAGAGAGAAGGATGAAGAGCCCGTCTGTGCAGAGGTTTACCAACATGACGAGAGAGAAGGATGAAGAGCCTGTCTGTGCAGAGGGTTACCAACATGACGAGAGAGAAGGATGAAGAGCCTGTCTGTGCAGAGGGTTACCAACATGACGAGAGAGAAGGATGAAGAGCCCGTCTGTGCAGAGGGTTACCAACATGACGAGAGAGAAGGATGAAGAGCCCGTCTGTGCAGAGGTTTACCAACATGACGAGAGAGAAGGATGAAGAGCCCGTCTGTGCAGAGGTTTACCAACATGACGAGAGAGAAGGATGAAGAGCCTGTCTGTGCAGAGGTTTACCAACATGACGAGAGAGAAGGATGAAGAGCCCGTCTGTGCAGAGGGTTACCAACATGACGAGAGAGAAGGATGAAGAGCCTGTCTGTGCAGAGGGTTACCAACATGACGAGAGAGAAGGATGAAGAGCCCGTCTGTGCAGAGGGTTACCAACATGACGAGAGAGAAGGATGAAGAGCCTGTCTGTGCAGAGGGTTACCAACATGACGAGAGAGAAGGATGAAGAGCCCGTCTGCGCAGGGACTTTCCAAGTGTTATTACATGATATATAGATATAGATATATATATATATATTTATTTATTTGATAAAATTAAATATTTTTTTTTTTTTTAAATGTCTATTTTTATTTATATATATAAAAAAAAATAGCACATAGGGACTTTTAGATTTAGGCCCCTTTCACACGGGCGAGTTTTCCACGCGGGTGCAATGCGTGACGTGAACGCATAGCACCCACACTGAATCCTGACCTATTCATTTCAATGGGGCTGTGTACATGAGGGTTTTTTTTTCACGCATTACATGTGCGTTGCATGAAAATCGCAGCATGTTCTATATTCTGTGTTTTTCACGCAGCCCTGGCCCCATAGAAGGGAATGGGGCTACGTGAAAAACGCATTACATCTGCAAGCAATTGTGCGTGTGATGCGTTTTTCACTGATGGTTGCTAGGAGATGTTTGTAAACCTTCAGTTCTTTCTCACCCGCGTGAAAAACGCATCAAAACGCATTGCACCCGCGCTGAAAAAACTGCACTAAACACAATCGCAGGCAAAACTGAATGGCTTTGCCTGTGAAATCGCACCGTTTTCACTAAACGCATCCTAATCCGGACACGCTCGTGTGAAAGAGGCCTTAGTTTACAATAACCAGAGGTCGCAATAACAGAAGTCTAAGGGTACTTTCACATATGCGGCAGGACGATTACGCCTGCCGCCATTTTGCCATGCTGCTTCTCCGTCCCCATTGACTATAATGGGGCTGAGCTACGGCAGTGCACAGCCAGAGATGACCGGACTAAAAGTCCTGCATGTCCGACTTTAGTCCGGTGATCTCTGCCGCGCTGCACCGTAGCTCTGCCCCATTATAGTCAATGTGGATGGAGCGGCAGCACAAGTGTACAAGCGGCATGGAGGATCCGGCGGGTGAACAGCCTGCCGGATAGCCATGCCACATATGTGAAAGTACCATAAGGCTACTTTCACACCTGCGTTTTGGATTCCGTTTGTGAGATCCATCATGGGCTCTCACAAACGGTCCAAAATGGATCAGTTTAGCCCCAATGCATTCTGAATGGATAAGGGTCCGTTCAGAATGCATTAGTTCAGCTCCGTTCCGCCTCCATTCCCTTCTGAGACGGACACCAAAACGCCGCTTGCAGCATCTGACAAAACTGATCCGTCCTGACTTACAATGTAAGTCAGGCATCCTCAAACTGCGGCCCTCCAGCTGTTGCAAAACTACAACTCCCAGCATTCCCGAACAGCCTACAGGTATCAGCCTACAGGAGGGCATTGTGGGAGTTGTAGTTTTACAACAGCTGGAGGGCTGCAGTTTGAGGATGCCTGATGTAGTCAATGAGGACAGACCCATTTTCAGTGACACAATATGGTGCATTTGAAAACAGATCTGTCCCCCATTGACTTTCAATGTAAGGCCTCTTTCACACTGGCGTTGTGAGCATCTGGCGTGCACTTCCGTCGCCGTAAATGCCCGCCGAATCCGTCACAACGCCACAAACCTGAAAGCATTTGAAGACTGATCAGTCTTCACAATGCTTTCAGTGTTACCATGGCAGCCAGGACCCTAAGTCCCGGCTGCCATGGTAAAGATAGTGGGAGGCAGGGGAGAAGTATACTTACCGTCCGTGCGAGTCCGGGGTGCTCCACAATGACGTCAGAGCGCCACACGCGCATGGATCATGTGATCCATGCTCATGGGGTGCTCTGACCTCATTGTGGAGCACCCCGGGACTCAGGAGGCGCACGGACGGTAAGTATCTTCTCCCCTGCCTCCCCACTAAACTTTACCATGGCAGCCGGGACTTTAGAGTCCCGGCTGCCATGGTAACCATTCACAAAAGCTAAACGTCAGATCCGGCGATGCGCCGAAATGACGTTTAGCTTAAAGCCGGATCTGGCATGCCTTCAGGATTTTTGGCCGCATTCTGCGGATTTTGCTACGGCCAAAAAACGTGTCAGTACTGAACGGAAGACATCCTGATGCATCCTGAACAGATTTCTCTCCATTCAGAATGCATGGGGATAATACTGATCAGTATCTTTCCGTCCTAGAGCCCCGAGGACGTAACTCTAGGACGGAAAGATAAAACGGCAGTGTTAAAGAGGCCTAAATCTTTGCATTAGTTTAAAAAAAAAAAAAAAGTCAAACGGATCCGTTCTGAACGGATACAAACGTTTGCATTATAGGTGCGGATCCGTCTGTGCAAATACCAGACGGATCCGCACTGCAAGTAGTGAAAGTAGCCTTAGGCTTTTCCCTGCGTAGGTTATGCTGTGAACGGCACAAGCAGCACAGCGATGCAGCCGGCGCCTGCAATAACCAAAGCAAAGTCTGGATAGCACGAAGCTTTGCGATTGGTTAGTTTGGGTGGGCACAGGAGTGATGCAGGTCCTGCATCAGGGAAAGCCCGTGGGTGCTGGGAGGAGATGGGGGCGGCTTCCAGGGGATGTTTGAATATGGAGTGTCGGGCGCGCTGCACGAGGACCCTGGCAGCGGTGGAGCTGAAGACCCGGACATGAAGATGGACGCAGAACAAGGTGACAGCAGTGTGCAACGTATCGAGATGTATGCAGTGCAGTGTCTGGTGATCACACACTGAACTCGATACATCACACACATTGCACCACATACATCACACGCATATATATATGGTGCAGTGTAGTGATGCAGACAGGCTATTATAGCCGAGTGGTAAAGTACTGGGAAGATCTGCCATATTGGACTGGACTTTATAGCTTTGCTTTAATAGCTTGATGTACCAGTAATGGTCCCCTGTAGAGATGAGCGGATTTCATGTTATGGAAAGCAGAATTGCGTTACGTATTCCGTTACCATGGACCATAACACAATTCTATGACTGAATGCTTTTAGAGGCATTCCGCCATAATAGAAGTCTATGTCCTCTCCTGCATAACTGAGATGGGAAGGATCCGTTATGAAGCCCCAGTATGTTAGAGGAATCTGTTAATCTATATATTTTTGTGTGTATATTAAATATATGGCAAAAATGTAATGTTAACCCGGCCTGACAGGGAAGAAGCTGAACAGACCCCGCTGACTATGATGGAGTCTGTTCAGTTTTCATTACTGAGCCTGTCTTTTACCAAACCAACAAAGTGCTGCACACAGTAGAAGGCTTTTTTGTCTGGTCTTTAGACAGAATCTGCATCAGAGGCTCCAATGCAGATGTGAGCGAGTGTCGGCCGCTACATTATGTATTTGAATTACGGCAAATTTCGTACTCCTGGTTGGAGGAGTATTTTTACTCTTCTGGAAAAAATATAGTGCGAGCTCTGTCTATAACTATATGTCGGCACACTTTTGCATGCTATCATATTGGGGTTGTGCATAAAGAAACTAACCAGTGCACAATGACCTACAGTTCCAGTGATGATGACATTGGAGTTTGTGTCGTTATAGAAGAGGATAGTCTATGGGTGTGAACACATGTTACAGAAAAGCAGCAGATTTTTGCTGTTCCCTAAGCAAGTCTATTAGCATGTGAAAATCTGCGATGTGGGGCTGGTAAATAATGAGTGCAGCACTGAGCTGTGGGACTGGTAAGTGATGAGTGCAGCACTGAGATGTGGGGCTGGTAAGTAATGAGTGCAGCACTGAGATGTGGGACTGGTAAGTAATGAGTGCAGCACTGAGATGTGAGACTGGTAAGTAATGAGTGCAGCACTGAGATGTGGGGCTGGTAAGTAATGAGTGCAGCACTGAGATGTGGGACTGGTAAGTAATGAGTGCAGCACTGAGATGTGGGGCTGGTAAGTAATGAGTGCAGCACTGAGATGTGGGGCTGGTAAGTAATGAGTGCAGCACTGAGATGTGGGGCTGGTAAGTAATGAGTGCAGCACTGAGATGTGGGGCTGGTAAATAATGAGTGCAGCACTGAGATGTGGGACTGGTAAGTAATGAGTGCAGCACTGAGATGTGGGGCTGGTAAGTAATGAGTGCAGCACTGAGATGTGGGGCTGGTAAGTAATGAGTGCAGCACTGAGATGTGGGACTGGTAAGTAATGAGTGCAGCACTGAGATGTGAGACTGGTAAGTAATGAGTGCAGCACTGAGATGTGGGGCTGGTAAATAATGAGTGCAGCACTGAGATGTGGGACTGGTAAGTAATGAGTGCAGCACTGAGATGTGGGGCTGGTAAGTAATGAGTGCAGCACTGAGATGTGGGGCTGGTAAGTAATGAGTGCAGCACTGAGATGTGGGACTGGTAAGTAATGAGTGCAGCACTGAGATGTGGGGCTGGTAAGTAATGAGTGCAGCACTGAGATGTGGGGCTGGTAAGTAATGAGTGCAGCACTGAGATGTGGGGCTGGTAAATAATGAGTGCAGCACTGAGATGTGGGGCTGGTAAGTAATGAGTGCAGCACTGAGATGTGGGACTGGTAAGTAATGAGTGCAGCACTGAGATGTGGGGCTGGTAAGTAATGAGTGCAGCACTGAGATGTGGGGCTGGTAAGTAATGAGTGCAGCACTGAGATGTGGGACTGGTAAGTAATGAGTGCAGCACTGAGATGTGGGACTGGTAAGTAATGAGTGCAGCACTGAGATGTGGGGCTGGTAAGTAATGAGTGCAGCACTGAGATGTGGGGCTGGTAAGTAATGAGTGCAGCACTGAGATGTGGGACTGGTAAGTAATGAGTGCAGCACTGAGATGTGGGGCTGGTAAGTAATGAGTGCAGCACTGAGATGTGGGGCTGGTAAGTAATGAGTGCAGCACTGAGATGTGGGGCTGGTAAGTAATGAGTGCAGCACTGAGATGTGGGACTGGTAAGTAATGAGTGCAGCACTGAGATGTGGGGCTGGTAAGTAATGAGTGCAGCACTGAGATGTGGGGCTGGTAAGTAATGAGTGCAGCACTGAGATGTGGGACTGGTAAGTAATAGAGTGCAGCACTGAGATGTGGGGCTGGTAAGTAATGAGTGCAGCACTGAGATGTGGGGCTGGTAAGTAATGAGTGCAGCACTGAGATGTGGGACTGGTAAGTAATGAGTGCAGCACTGAGATGTGGGACTGGTAAGTAATGAGTGCAGCACTGAGATGTGGGACTGGTAAGTAATGAGTGCAGCACTGAGATGTGGGACTGGTAAGTAATGAGTGCAGCACTGAGATGTGGGGCTGGTAAGTAATGAGTGCAGCACTGAGATGTGGGACTGGTAAGTAATGAGTGCAGCACTGAGATGTGGGACTGGTAAGTAATGAGTGCAGCACTGAGATGTGGGACTGGTAAGTAATGAGTGCAGCACTGAGATGTGGGACTGGTAAGTAATGAGTGCAGCACTGAGATGTGGGACTGGTAAGTAATGAGTGCAGCACTGAGATGTGGGGCTGGTAAGTAATGAGTGCAGCACTGAGATGTGGGACTGGTAAGTAATGAGTGCAGCACTGAGATGTGGGGCTGGTAAGTAATGAGTGCAGCACTGAGATGTGGGGCTGGTAAGTAATGAGTGCAGCACTGAGATGTGGGACTGGTAAGTAATGAGTGCAGCACTGAGATGTGGGGCTGGTAAGTAATGAGTGCAGCACTGAGATGTGGGACTGGTAAGTAATGAGTGCAGCACTGAGATGTGGGGCTGGTAAGTAATGAGTGCAGCACTGAGATGTGGGGCTGGTAAGTAATGAGTGCAGCACTGAGATGTGGGACTGGTAAGTAATGAGTGCAGCACTGAGATGTGGGACTGGTAAGTAATGAGTGCAGCACTGAGATGTGGGGCTGGTAAGTAATGAGTGCAGCACTGAGATGTGGGGCTGGTAAGTAATGAGTGCAGCACTGAGATGTGGGACTGGTAAGTAATGAGTGCAGCACTGAGATGTGGGGCTGGTAAGTAATGAGTGCAGCACTGAGATGTGGGGCTGGTAAGTAATGAGTGCAGCACTGAGATGTGGGGCTGGTAAGTAATGAGTGCAGCACTGAGATGTGGGACTGGTAAGTAATGAGTGCAGCACTGAGATGTGGGACTGGTAAGTAATGAGTGCAGCACTGAGATGTGGGACTGGTAAGTAATGAGTGCAGCACTGAGATGTGGGGCTGGTAAGTAATGAGTGCAGCACTGAGATGTGGGACTGGTAAGTAATGAGTGCAGCACTGAGATGTGGGACTGGTAAGTAATGAGTGCAGCACTGAGATGTGGGACTGGTAAGTAATGAGTGCAGCACTGAGATGTGGGACTGGTAAGTAATGAGTGCAGCACTGAGATGTGGGACTGGTAAGTAATGAGTGCAGCACTGAGATGTGGGACTGGTAAGTAATGAGTGCAGCACTGAGATGTGGGGCTGGTAAGTAATGAGTGCAGCACTGAGATGTGGGACTGGTAAGTAATGAGTGCAGCACTGAGATGTGGGGCTGGTAAGTAATGAGTGCAGCACTGAGATGTGGGACTGGTAAGTAATGAGTGCAGCACTGAGATGTGGGGCTGGTAAGTAATGAGTGCAGCACTGAGATGTGGGGCTGGTAAGTAATGAGTGCAGCACTGAGATGTGGGACTGGTAAGTAATAGAGTGCAGCACTGAGATGTGGGGCTGGTAAGTAATGAGTGCAGCACTGAGATGTGGGGCTGGTAAGTAATGAGTGCAGCACTGAGATGTGGGACTGGTAAGTAATGAGTGCAGCACTGAGATGTGGGACTGGTAAGTAATGAGTGCAGCACTGAGATGTGGGGCTGGTAAGTAATGAGTGCAGCACTGAGATGTGGGACTGGTAAGTAATGAGTGCAGCACTGAGATGTGGGGCTGGTAAGTAATGAGTGCAGCACTGAGATGTGGGACTGGTAAGTAATGAGTGCAGCACTGAGATGTGGGACTGGTAAGTAATGAGTGCAGCACTGAGATGTGGGACTGGTAAGTAATGAGTGCAGCACTGAGATGTGGGGCTGGTAAGTAATGAGTGCAGCACTGAGATGTGGGACTGGTAAGTAATGAGTGCAGCACTGAGATGTGGGGCTGGTAAGTAATGAGTGCAGCACTGAGATGTGGGGCTGGTAAGTAATGAGTGCAGCACTGAGATGTGGGACTGGTAAGTAATGAGTGCAGCACTGAGATGTGGGGCTGGTAAATAATGAGTGCAGCACTGAGATGTGGGGCTGGTAAGTAATGAGTGCAGCACTGAGATGTGGGGCTGGTAAGTAATGAGTGCAGCACTGAGATGTGGGGCTGGTAAGTAATGAGTGCAGCACTGAGATGTGGGACTGGTAAGTAATAGGTGCAGCACTGAGATGTGGGGCTGGTAAGTAATGAGTGCAGCACTGAGATGTGGGGCTGGTAAGTAATGGGAGTGCAGCACTGAGATGTGGGACTGGTAAGTAATGAGTGCAGCACTGAGATGTGGGACTGGTAAGTAATGAGTGCAGCACTGAGATGTGGGGCTGGTAAGTAATGAGTGCAGCACTGAGATGTGGGGCTGGTAAGTAATGAGTGCAGCACTGAGATGTGGGGCTGGTAAGTAATGAGTGCAGCACTGAGATGTGGGGCTGGTAAATAATAGGTGCAGCACTGAGATGTGGGGCTGGTAAGTAATGAGAGTGCAGCACTGAGATGTGGGGCTGGTAAGTAATGAGTGCAGCACTGAGCTGTGGGACTGGTAAGTAATGAGTGCAGCACTGAGATGTGGGACTGGTAACAGCAGGACCATATGTGGCATCAATGTTATTTAATGGAAATTTAGTATAACTAGGTAAATTGTAATTAACTGCCTAAACCAGTGACAGGCAAACTGCGGCTTTCCACCATGCCCTGCTGTAGGCTGATAGATGTAGGCAGTCTTTGCAAGCTGGGAATTGTAGTTCTGCAACAGCTGGAGAGGAGAGTTTGCCCATCACTGGTCTAAATTAACATACTGTTGGTTGTATCACCTAACCTGGAGTAGGTGACAGCTGACCAGGCCGAATAGAGTCTATAAAACAACTCTTAAAGGGTCAGGCAGGAGTAGTGTCTGAATACAGGCCCAAATGGGATTTCTGGATCTATAGTTAGGTAAGGTTCTGAGGGGGATATCTGGATCTATAGATGGGATATCTGGGTCTATAGTTAGGTAAGGTTCTGAGGGGGATATCTGGGTCTATAGATGGGATATCTGGGTCTATAGTTAGGTAAGGTTCTGAGGGGGATATCTGGATCTATAGATGGGATATCTGGGTCTATAGTTAGGTAAGGTTCTGAGGGGGGATATCTGGGTCTATAGTTAGGTAAGGTTCTGAGGGGGGATATCTGGGTCTATAGTTAGGTAAGGTTCTGAGGGGGGATATCTGGGTCTATAGTTAGGTAAGGTTCCAAGAGCTGATTTATAACAGGCAGATGGACCATGTCCTTTATTGCATTAGGTAACAAAGCCCAGCATCCATATCTAATAAAGGGGGAACTTTCACAGCTTTTTTACTTCTGGAACATACTCCTCATACTCCGACTCTGGAGATACTGTAGGTGGTACACTCTACTCGGTTCTTCAGAAACATAGTAATTCAAGTTCTGTACTTGAAAGAGCCATCAACAACTGTTAGAGACTGATCTATACCGAGTGTTGTTTCTCTATACAAGCAATATATATTTTGTATATCAGTCAGCACTTGTTAAACGCTACTCTGAGAGTTAGATCGCATGCTATAAGACACACTTCTTCATAGTGTTTTAATGTGCGAGCCATTATTGTTTGGTAACAAGTGCTGTTAGCACCTGCAGCTAATTTATTAGAGTAATGATGACAGCGCTGGTATCCTCTGCAGCGCTGTACACAGAGTATCACACATCTCTCCATGGCACTCTTGGGGTTTACAGGGGCTGTACTACAACACCCGAGATCTAAAGTTAACATCTAGGGATGAGCGAATCGACTTTGGATGATTCATCGGAAGTGGATTCGTAGAAAACTTTGTTGTAATACTGTAAGGAGCAGGAGCATAAGCTATTTCCTAGTCAGCAGAAGGACCAGGTCCTTTATCCTGTGGGATCCAGTCACTGTATATAGTATAAGCTATTTCCTAGTCAGCAGAAGGACCAGGTCCTTTATCCTGTGGGATCCAGTCATTGTATATAGTATAAGCTATATCTAGTCAGCAGAAGGACCAGGTCCTTTATCCTGTGGGATCCAGTCATTGTATATAGTATAAGCTATTTCCTAGTCAGCAGAAGGACCAGGTCCATTATCCTGTGGGATCCAGTCACTGTATATAGTATAAGCTATTTCCTAGTCAGCAGAAGGACCAGGTCATTTATCCTATAGTATCCAGCCTTTTTATATAGCATAAGCCAATTTCCTAGGCAGCAGAAGAACCAGGTCCTTTATCCTATAGTATCCCGCCTTTAGTATCCAGCCATTTTATATGGCATAAGCCAATTTCCTAGGCAGCAGAAGGACCGGGTCCCTTTGCTGGCTAGGATTTAGCAATCTCACATAGAGCCGGCTATTTCCTAGGCAGCAGAAGGACCAGGTCCTTTATCCTATAGTATCTAGCCTTTAGTGTCCAGCTTTGTTATATAGCATGAGCTAATGTCCTAGTCAGCAGAAGGACCGGGTCCCTTTGCTGGCTAGGATTTAGCAATCTCTCATAGAGCAGGCTATTTCCTAGGCAGCAGAAGGACCAGGGCCTTTATCCTATAGTATCCTGCCTTTTCCCTGGGTTCAGACATGAGCGTTCTTAAACGCGCGTTTTACGTTCGTACGCGCGTTCTTGTGATTGACTACTGTGGTGTCAATCACAAAACGCGCGACAAACGCCCCAAAAAAACCTCAAGTACTTGTTTATGCGTCGGGCGTTTTACAGCGCGTTCAAACGCACTGTAAAACGCTCAAGTGAGAACCAGGGCCATAGGAAAGCATTGGTTTTCATGTGTTGAGCGTTTTACAGCGCGTTTGAACGCGCTGTAAAACGCTCAGGTGTCAACTTAGGTTTGGTATCCAGCCTTTTTATATAGCATAAGCTAATTTCCTAGTCAACAGAAGGACCAGGTCCTTTAGCTGGCTAGGATTTAGCAATCTCAAATAGAGCAGGCTATTTCCTAGGCAGCAGAAGGACCAGGTCCCTTTGCTGGCTAGGATTTAGCAATCTCACATAGAGCAGGCTATTTCCTCACACCGCAGGAGCGGAAGGACCTGTGATAACCTCACAGTCACCTGATCAGTGCTAGAGGCAGTGGTGGAGAAGGACCTGTGATGACCTCACAGTCACCTGATCAGTGCTAGAGGCAGTGGTGGAGAAGGACCTGACCTCACAGTCACCTGATCAGTGCTAGAGGCAGTGGTGGAGAAGGACCTGTGATGACCTGACACAGTCACCTGATCAGTGCTAGAGGCAGTGGTGGAGAAGGACCTGTGATGACCTCACAGTCACCTGATCAGTGCTAGAGGCAGTGGTGGAGAAGGACCTGTGATGACCTCACAGTCACCTGATCAGTGCTAGAGGCAGTGGTGGAGAAGGACCTGACCTCACAGTCACCTGATCAGTGCTAGAGGCAGTGGTGGAGAAGGACCTGTGATGACCTCACAGTCACCTGATCAGTGCTAGAGGCAGTGGTGGAGAAGGACCTGTGATGACCTCACAGTCACCTGATCAGTGCTAGAGGCAGTGGTGGAGAAGGACCTGTGATGACCTCACAGTCACCTGATCAGTGCTAGAGGCAGTGGTGGAGAAGGACCTGACCTCACAGTCACCTGATCAGTGCTAGAGGCAGTGGTGGAGAAGGACCTGTGATGACCTCACAGTCACCTGATCAGTGCTAGAGGCAGTGGTGGAGAAGGACCTGTGATGACCTCACAGTCACCTGATCAGTGCTAGAGGCAGTGGTGGAGAAGGACCTGACCTCACAGTCACCTGATCAGTGCTAGAGGCAGTGGTGGAGAAGGACCTGTGATGACCTCACAGTCACCTGATCAGTGCTAGAGGCAGTGGTGGAGAAGGACCTGTGATGACCTCACAGTCACCTGATCAGTGCTAGAGGCAGTGGTGGAGAAGGACCTGACCTCACAGTCACCTGATCAGTGCTAGAGGCAGTGGTGGAGACGGACCTGTGATGACCTCACAGTCACCTGATCAGTGCTAGAGGCAGTGGTGGAGAAGGACCTGTGATGACCTCACAGTCACCTGATCAGTGCTAGAGGCAGTGGTGGAGAAGGACCTGTGATGACCTCACAGTCACCTGATCAGTGCTAGAGGCAGTGGTGGAGAAGGACCGGTGATGACCTCACAGTCACCTGATCAGTGCTAGAGGCAGTGGTGGAGAAGGACCTGTGATGATGTCACTATCATGAGACAAATGCAGGAGAGGAGTGGGGGAGGAGTTCTGGGGAAGAAGCTGTGGTGAGGTCTGTACATGAGGAGAGGGAAGTGAAGGGGTGGCAGCCAGGGAGACAGACGCAGTCTTAACTCAACACGCAAAAACGTGTCTCATTCTCCCAGGTGGTCTCCGGACCTCTGGCCACCCTTCGCTGACCACGAGGCGCAGGGTGTCGCAGCTTGTAAAGGTTTGCGCTTTAGACATGCGCATCACTCTGTGAGATACATTCCGGATCTTGGTGCTGCTGGGAGATGGGACGCCGGAACCCCTAGCGTCAGCTGTTGTCAGGGAACCTCTGTAGTCATGTCTCCTGACTTGGACATGTGGTGGGAGGTTCCTTCCTCTGCACAATCTCAACCCTCACCTGTCCTTCCCTGGTCTGAGAGTGGAGATTGGGTGTGTCCTCAGCGGTGTCAGGTGATCTGTGGAGGGATATGTAAACCTGGTCTTTTCACTTCGAATTAGTCAGTTGCTTTCCTGCTTCTGTATCTGTAGTTATCTGGTGAGTAGTTTCTCTGATGGTTGACTCTGGTTCTGGATCTGAAGCTATCTGGTGAGTGGTTTCTCTGGTTCTGAAGCTATCTGGTGAGTAGTTTCTCTGGTGGTTGACTCTAGCTCTGAAGCTATCTGGTGAGTGGTTTCTCTGGTGGTTGGTTCTGTATCTGAAGCTATCTGGTGAGTGGTTTCTCTGGTGGTTGGTTCTGTATCTGAAGCTATCTGGTGAGTAGTTTCTCTGGTAGTTGGCTCTGGTTCTGTATCTGAAGCTATCTGGTGAGTGGTTTCTCTGGTGGTTGGCTCTGGTTCTGGATCTGAAGCTATCTGGTGAGTTGTTACTCTGATGGTTGACTCTGATTCTGGATCTGGAGCTATCTGGCGAGTAGTTTCTCTAGTTCTGAAGCTATCTGGTGAGTGGTTTCTCTGGTGGTTGGCTCTGGTTCTGAAGCTATCTGGTGAGTGGTTTCTCTGGTGGTTGGCTCTGGATCTGAAGCTATCTGGTGAGTGGTTTCTCTGGTAGTTGGCTCTGGTTCTGTATCTGTAGCTATCTGGTGAGCGGTTTCTCTGGTGGTTGGCTCTGGTTCTGGATCTGAAGCTATCTGGTGAGTGGTTTCTCTGGTTCTGAAGTTATCTGGTGAGTGGTTTCTCTGGTGGTTGGCTCTGGTTCTGGATCTGAAGTTATCTGGTGAGTGGTTTCTCTGGTGGTTGGTTCTGGTTCTGAAGCTATCTGGTGAGTGGTTACTCTGGTAGTTGGCTCTGGTTCTGGATCTGAAGCTATCTGGTGAGCGGTTTCTCTGGTAGTTTGCTCTGGTTCTGGATCTGAAGCTATCTGGTGAGTGGTTTATCTGGTAGTTGGCTCTGGTTCTGAAGCTATCTGGTGAGTGGTTTCTCTGGTGGTTGGCTCTGGTTCTGGATCTGAAGCTATCTGGTGAGTGGTTTCTCTGGTGGTTGACTTTGGTTCTGTATCTGAAGCTATCTGGTGAGTGGTTTCTCTGGTGGTTGGCTCTGGTTCTGGATCTGAAGCTATCTGGTGAGTGGTTTCTCTGGTGGTTGGCTCTTGTTCTGTATCTGAAGCTATCTGGTGAGTGGTTTATCTGGTAGTTGGCTCTGGTTCTGAAGCTATCTGGTGAGTGGTTACTCTGGTGGTTGGCTCTGGTTCTGGATCTGAAGCTATTTGGTGAGTGGTTTCTCTGGTGGTTGGCTCTGGTTCTGGATCTGAAGCTATCTGGTGAGTGGTTTCTCTGGTGGTTGACTCTGGTTCTGTATCTGAAGCTATCTGGTGAGTGGTTTCTCTGGTGGTTGACTCTGGTTCTGTATCTGAAGCTATCTGGTGAGTGGTTTCTCTGGTGGTTGACTCTGGTTCTGTATCTGAAGCTATCTGGTGAGTGGTTTCTCTGGTAGTTATGCTCTGGTTCTGGATCTGAAGCTATCTGGTGAGTGGTTTCTCTGGTAGTTGGCTCTGGTTCTGTATCTGAAGCTATCTGGTGAGTGGTTTCTCTGGTGGTTGGCTCTGGTTCTGGATCTGAAGCTATCTGGTGGTTTGGTTTCTCTGGTGGTTGGCTCTGGATCTGAAGCTATCTGGTGAGTGGTTTCTCTGGTAGTTGGCTCTGGTTCTGTATCTGTAGATATCTGGTGAGTGGTTTCTCTGGTGGTTGACTCTGGTTCTGGATCTGAAGCTATCTGGTGAGTGGTTTCTCTGGTAGTTGGCTCTGTTCTGTATCTGAAGCTATCTGGTGAGTGGTTTATCTGGTAGTTGGCTCTGGTTCTGAAGCTATCTGGTGAGTAGTTTCTCTGGTGGTTGGCTCTGGTTCTGGATCTGAAGCTATCTGGTGAGTGGTTACTCTGGTAGTTGGCTCTGGTTCTGTATCTGTAGCTATCTGGTGAGCGGTTTCTCTGGTGGTTGGCTCTGGTTCTGGATCTGAAGCAATCTGGTGAGTGGTTTCTCTGGTAGTTGGCTCTGGTTCTGGTTCTGAAGCTATCTGGTGAGTGGTTTCTCTGGTAGTTGGCTCTGATTCTGTATCTGGAGCTATCTGGCGAGTGGTTTCTCTGGTGGTTGACTTTGGTTCTGTATCTGAAGCTATTTGGTGAGTGGTTTCTCTGGTGGTTGGCTCTGGTTCTGGACCTGAAGCTATCTGGTGAGTGGTTTCTCTGGTGGTTGACTCTGGTTCTGTATCTGAAGCTATCTGGTGAGTGGTTTCTCTGGTGGTTGACTCTGGTTCTGTATCTGAAGCTATCTGGTGAGTGGTTTCTCTGGTAGTTGGCTCTGGTTCTGTATCTGAAGCTATCTGGTGAGTGGTTTCTCTGGTAGTTGGCTCTGGTTCTGGATCTGAAGCTATCTGGTGAGTGGTTTCTCTGGTGGTTGGCTCTGGTTCTGGATCTGAAGCTATCTGGTGAGTGGTTTCTCTGGTAGTTGGCTCTGGTTCTGGATCTGAAGCTATCTGGAGAGTGGTTTCTCTGGTGGTTGGCTCTGGTTCTGGATCTGAAGCTATCTGGTGAGTGGTTTCTCTGGTGGTTGGTTCTGGTTCTGAAGCTATCTGGTGAGTGGTTTCTCTGGTAGTTGGTTCTGAATCTGAAGCTATCTGGTGAGTAGTTTCTCTGGTGGTTGGCTCTGGTTCTGAAGTTATCTGGTGAGTGGTTTCTCTGGTAGTTGGCTCTGGTTCTGTATCTGAAGCTATCTGGTGAGTGGTTTCTCTGGTAGTTGGCTCTGGTTCTGGATCTAAAGCTATCTGGTGAGTGGTTTCTCTGGTGGTTGACTCTGGTTCTGGATCTGAAGCTATCTGGTGAGTGGTTTCTCTGGTAGTTGGCTCTGGTTCTGGATCTGAAGCTATCTGGTGAGTGGTTTCTCTGGTAGTTGGCCCTGGATCTGGTTCTGAAGCTATCTGGTGAGTGGTTTCTCTGGTAGTTGGCTCTGGTTCTGGTTCTGAAGCTATCTGGTGAGTGGTTTCTCTGGTAGTTGGCTCTGGTTCTGAAGTTATCTGGTGAGTGGTTTCTCTGGTGGTTGGCTCTGGTTCTGGCTCTGAAGCTATCTGGTGAGTGGTTTCTCTGGTAGTTGGCTCTGGTTCTGTATCTGAAGCTATCTGGTGAGTGGTTTCTCTGGTGGTTGACTCTGGTTCTGGATCTGAAGCTATCTGGTGAGTGGTTTCTCTGGTGGTTGACTCTGGTTCTGGATCTGAAGCTATCTGGTGAGTGGTTTCTCTGGTAGTTGGCTCTGGTTCTGGTTCTGAAGCTATCTGGTGAGTGGTTTCTCTGGTAGTTGGCTCTGGTTCTGTATCTGAAGCTATCTGGTGAGTGGTTTCTCTGGTGGTTGGCTCTGATTCTGTATCTGGAGCTATCTGGCGAGTGGTTTCTCTGGTGGTTGACTTTGGTTCTGTATCTGAAGCTATTTGGTGAGTGGTTTCTCTGGTGGTTGGCTCTGGTTCTGGATCTGAAGCTATCTGGAGAGTGGTTTCTCTGGTGGTTGACTTTGGTTCTGTATCTGAAGCTATTTGGTGAGTGGTTTCTCTGGTGGTTGGCTCTGGTTCTGGACCTGAAGCTATTTGGTGAGTGGTTTCTCTGGTGGTTGACTCTGGTTCTGTATCTGAAGCTATCTGGTGAGTGGTTTCTCTGGTGGTTGACTCTGGTTCTGTATCTGAAGCTATCTGGTGAGTGATTTCTCTGGTAGTTGGCTCTGGTTCTGTATCTGAAGCTATCTGGTGAGTAGTTTATCTGGTAGTTATGCTCTGGTTCTGGATCTGAAGCTATCGGGTCAGTGGTTTCTCTGGTAGTTGGCTCTGGTTCTGGATCTGAAGCTATCTGGTGAGTGGTTTCTCTGGTGGTTGGCTCTGGTTCTGGATCTGAAGCTATCTGGTGAGTGGTTTCTCTGGTAGTTGGCTCTGGTTCTGGATCTGAAGCTATCTGGTGAGTGGTTTCTCTGGTGGTTGGCTCTGGTTCTGGATCTGAAGCTATCTGGTGAGTGGTTTCTCTGGTGGTTGGTTCTGGTTCTGAAGCTATCTGGTGAGTGGTTTCTCTGGTAGTTGGTTCTGGATCTGAAGCTATCTGGTGAGTAGTTTCTCTGGTGGTTGGCTCTGGTTCTGAAGTTATCTGGGGAGTGGTTTCTCTGGTGGTTGGTTCTGGCTCTGAAGCTATCTGGTGAGTGGTTTCTCTGGTAGTTGGCTCTGGTTCTGTATCTGAAGCTATCTGGTGAGTGGTTTCTCTGGTAGTTGGCTCTGGTTCTGGATCTGAAGCTATCTGGTGAGTGGTTTCTCTGGTGGTTGACTCTGGTTCTGGATCTGAAGCTATCTGGTGAGTGGTTTCTCTGGTGGTTGGCTCTGGTTCTGGATCTGAAGCTATCTGGTGAGTGGTTTCTCTGGTAGTTGGCTCTGGTTCTGGATCTGAAGCTATCTGGTGAGTGGTTTCTCTGGTAGTTGGCTCTGGTTCTGGTTCTGAAGCTATCTGGTGAGTGGTTTCTCTGGTAGTTGGCTCTGGTTCTGGTTCTGAAGCTATCTGGTGAGTGGTTTCTCTGGTAGTTGGCTCTGGTTCTGAAGTTATCTGGTGAGTGGTTTCTCTGGTGGTTGGCTCTGGTTCTGGCTCTGAAGCTATCTGGTGAGTGGTTTCTCTGGTGGTTGACTCTGGTTCTGGATCTGAAGCTATCTGGTGAGTGGTTTCTCTGGTGGTTGACTCTGGTTCTGGATCTGAAGCTATCTGGTGAGTGGTTTCTCTGGTGGTTGACTCTGGTTCTGGATCTGAAGCTATCTGGTGAGTGGTTTCTCTTGTGGTTGGCTCAGGTTCTTGATCTGAAGCTATCTGGTGAGTGGTTTCTCTGGTGGTTGGCTCTGGTTCTGTATCTCATCACACCCTGTGTACACACACCTCCTCTCATCACTCCCTGTTTACACACATATCTCCTGTCATCACACCCTGTGTACACACATACCTCCTGTCATCACACCCTGTGTACACACATACCTCCTGTCATCACACCCTGTGTACACACATACCTCCTGTCATCACACCCTGTGTACACAAACACCTCCTGTCATGACACCCTGTGTACACACATACCTTCTCCTCTCATCACACCCTGTGTACACACATACCTTCTCCTCTCATCACACCCTGTGTACACACACACCTCCTGTCATGACACCCTGTGTACACACATACCTCCTGTCATCACACCCTGTGTACACACACACCTCCTGTCATGACACCCTGTGTACACACATACCTTCTTCCCTCATCACACCCTGTGTACTCACATACCTCCTCTCATCACACCCTGTGTACACACATACCTCCTCCAGTCATCACACCCTGTGTACACACATACCTCCTCCTCTCATCACACCCTGTGTACACACATACCTTCTCCTCCCCTCATCACACCCTGTGTACACACATACCTTCTCCTCCCCTCATCACACCCTGTGTACACACATACCGTCTCCTCCTCTCATCACACCCTGTGTACACACATACCTTCTCCCCTCATCACACCCTGTGTACACACATACCTCCTGTCATCACACCCTGTGTACACACACACCTCCTGTCATGACACCCTGTGTACACACATACCTTCTTCCCTCATCACACCCTGTGTACACACATACCTCCTCTCATCACACCCTGTGTACACACATACCTCCTCCAGTCATCACACCCTGTGTACACACATACCTCCTCCTCTCATCACACCCTGTGTACACACATACCTTCTCCTCCCCTCATCACACCCTGTGTACACACATACCTTCTCCTCCCCTCATCACACCCTGTGTACACACATACCTTCTCCTCCTCTCATCACACCCTGTGTACACACATACCTTCTCCTCCCCTCATCACACCCTGTGTACACACATACCTTCTCCCCTCATCACACCCTGTGTACACACATACCTCCTGTCATCACACCCTGTGTACACACACACCTCCTGTCATGACACCCTGTGTACACACATACCTTCTTCCCTCATCACACCCTGTGTACACACATACCTCCTCTCATCACACCCTGTGTACACACATACCTCCTCCAGTCATCACACCCTGTGTACACACATACCTCCTCCTCTCATCACACCCTGTGTACACACATACCTTCTCCTCCCTCATCACACCCTGTGTACACACATACCTTCTCCTCCCCTCATCACACCCTGTGTACACACATACCTTCTCCTCCTCTCATCACACCCTGTGTACACACATACCTTCTCCTCCCCTCATCACACCCTGTGTACACATTTACCTTCTCCTCTGCTCATCACACCCTGTGTACACACATACCTCCCGTCATTACACCCTGTGTACACACATACCTCCTCCTCTCATCACACCCTGTGTACACACATACCTCCTTCTGTCATTACATCCTGTGTACTCACATACCTCCTCCCCCCCATCACACCCTGTGTACACACATACCTTTCCCTCCCCTCATCACACCCTGTGTACACACATACCTTCTCCTCCTCTCATCACACCCTGTGTACTCACATACCTCCTCCCACCAACACACCCTGTGTACACACATACCTTCTCCTCCTCTCATCACACCCTGTGTACACACATACCTCCTTCTCTCATCACACCCTGTGTACACACATACCTTCTCCTCCCCTCATCACACCCTGTGTTCACACATACATTCTCCTCTAATCACACCCTGTGTACACACATACCTTCTCCCCTCAACACACCCTGTGTACACACATACCTTCTCCTCCCCTCATCACACCCTGTGTACACACATACCTCCTGTCATCACACCTTGTGTACACAGATACCTCCTCCTCTCATCACACCCTGTGTACACACATATCTTCTCCTCCCCTCATCACACCCTGTGTACACACATACCTCCTTCTCTCATCACACCCTGTGTACACACATACCTCCTCCCCCCCCATCACACCCTGTGTACACACATACCTCCTCCTGTCATCACACCCTGTGTACACACATCTCCTCTCATCACACCCGGTGTACACACATACCTCCCGTCATTACACCCTGTGTACACACATACCTCCTCCTCTCATCACACCCTGTGTACACACATACCTCCCGTCATTACACCCTGTGTACACACATACCTCCCCTCACCACACCCTGTGTACACACATACCTTCTCCTCCCCTCATCACACCCTGTGTACACACATACCTCCTTCTCTCATCACACCCTGTGTACACACATACCTTCTCCTCCTCTCATCACACCCTGTGTACACACATACCTTCTCCTCCTCTAATCACACCCTGTGTACACACATACCTCCTTCTCTCATCACACCCTGTGTACACACATAGCTTCTCCTCCCCTCATCACACCCTGTGTACACACATACCTCCTCTCATCACACCCTGTGTACACACATACCTCCTCTCATCACACCCTGTGTACACACATACCTTCTCCTCCCCTCATCACACCCTGTGTACACACATACCTCCCGTCATTACACCCTGTGTACACACATACCTCCTCCTCTCATCACACCCTGTGTACACACATACCTTCTCCTCCTCTCATCACACCCTGTGTACACACATACCTCCTGTCATCACACCCTGTGTACACACATACCTCCTTCTCTCATCACACCCTGTGTACACACATACCTCCTGTCATCACACCCTGTGTACACACATACCTCCTTCTCTCATCACACCCTGTATACACACATACCTCCTCTCATCACACCCTGTGTACACACATACCTTCTCCTCCTCTCATCACACCCTGTGTACACACATACCTCCTCCTCTCATCACTCCCTGTGTACACACATACCTCCTCTCATCACACCCTGTGTACACACATACCTTCTCCTCCCCTCATCACACCCTGTGTACACACATACCTCCTGTCATCACACCCTGTGTACACACATACCTCCTGTCATCACACCCTGTGTACACACATACCTTCTCCTCCCCTCATCACACCCTGTGTACACACATACCTCCTGTCATCACACCCTGTGTACACACATACCTCCTGTCATCACACCCTGTGTACACACATACCTCCTCTCATCACACCCTGTGTACACACATACCTCCTCTCATCACACCCTGTGTACACACATACCTCCTCTCATCACACCCTGTGTACACACATACCTCCCCCCCATCACAGCCTGTGTACACACATACCTCCTCTCGTCACACCCTGTGTACTCACATACCTTCTCCTCCCCTCATCACACCCTGTGTACACACATACCTCCTCTCATCACACCCTGTGTACACACATACCTCCTCTCATCACACCCTGTGTACACACATACCTCCTCTCATCACACCCTGTGTACACACATACCTTCTCCTCCCCTCATCAACCCTATGTACACATATACCTCCTTCTCTCATCACACCCTGTGTACACGCATACCTTCTCCTCCTCTCATCAATGCTATGTACACAGATACCGCCTTCTCTCATCACACCCTGTGTACACACATATCTCCTCTCATCACACCCTGTGTACACACATACCTTCTCCCCTCATCACACCCTGTGTACACACATACCTCCTCGCCTGCCCTCCATGGTATGGGCACTCTGGCCCCCAGTATGGCTTCTTGGGTTGAATCTTCATCACTAATTTTAGAAGGTCACTCTTTATTTTTCAGTTGCCTCTGTTTTGGTTTGGGTAGTAATTTATTGGTTATTCACATCTTTACACAGTTAAGCCTACGAGGATACTACACTATGGCTATGGGCTGAGGCACAGGTCAGGAGGACTGTGGTAGGGATGTACTGAGGCCCAGGTCAGGAGGACTGTGGTATGGATGTACTGAGGCCCAGGTCAGGAGGACTGTGGTATGGATGTACTGAGGCCCAGGTCAGGAGGACTGTGGTATGGATGTACTGAGGCCCAGGTCGGGAGGACTGTGGTATGGATGTACTGAGGCCCAGGTTGGGAGGACTGTGGTATGGATGTACTGAGGCCCAGGTCAGGAGGACTGTGGTATGGCTGAACTCTGAGGCCCAGGTCAGGAGGACTGTGGTATGGCTGAGCTCTGAGGCCCAGGTCAGGAGGACTGTGGTATGGATGTACTGAGGCCCAGGTCAGTAGGACTGTAGTATGGCTCAGCTCTGAGGCACAGGTCGGGAGGACTGTGGTATGGATGTACTGAGGCCCAGGTCAGGAGGACTGTGGTATGGATGTACTGAGGCCCAGGTCAGGAGGACTGTGGTATGGATGTACTGAGGCCCAGGTCAGGAGGACTGTGGTATGGATGTACTGAGGCCCAGGTCGGGAGGACTGTGGTAGGGATGTACTGAGGCCCAGGTCAGGAGGACTGTGGTATGGCTGAGCTCTGAGGCCCAGTTCAGGAGGACTGTGGTATGGATGTACTGAGGCCCGGGTCGGGAGGACTGTGGTATGGATGTACTGAGGCCCAGGCCATGAGGACTGTGGTATGGCTCAGCTCTGGAGCCCAGGTCAGGAGGACTGTGGTATGGATGTACTGAAGCCCAGGTCAGGAGGACTGTGGTATGGCTGAGCTCTGAGGCCCATGTCAGGAGGACTGTGGTAGGGATGTACTGAGGCCCAGATCGGGAGGACTGTGGTATGGATGTACTGAGGCCCAGGTCAGGAGGACTGTGGTATGGATGTACTGAGGCCTAGATCAGGAGGACTGTGGTAGGGATGTACTGAGGCCCAGGTCAGGAGGACTGTGGTATGGCTGAGCTCTGTAGCCCAGGTCAGGAGGACTGTGGTATGGATGTACTGAGGCCCAGGTCAGTAGGACTGTAGTATGGCTCAGCTGTGAGGCACAGGTCGGGAGGACTGTGGTATGGATGTACTGAGGCCCAGGTCAGGAGGACTGTGGTATGGATGTACTGAGGCCCAGATCGGGAGGACTGTGGTATGGCTCAGCTCTGAGGCCCAGGTCAGGAGGACTGTGGTATGGCTCAGCTCTGAGGCCCAGGTCAGGAGGACTGTGGTATGGCTCAGCTCTGAGGCCCAGGTCAGGAGGACTGTGGTATGGATGTACTGAGGCCCAGGTCAGGAGGACTGTGGTATGGATGTACTGAGGCCCAGTTCAGGAGGACTGTGGTATGGATGTACTGAGGCCCAGGTCAGGAGGACTGTGGTATGGATGTACTGAGGCCCAGGTTGGGAGGACTGTGGTATGGATGTACTGAGGCCCAGGTCAGGAGGACTGTGGTATGGCTCAGCTCTGAGGCCCAGGTCAGGAGGACTGTGGTATGGCTGAGCTCTGAGGCCCAGGTCAGGAGGACTGTGGTATGGCTGAGCTCTGAGGCCCAGGTCAGGAGGACTGTGGTATGGCTGAGCTCTGAGGCCCAGGTCAGGAGGACTGTGGTATGGATGTACTGAGGCCCAGGTCAGTAGGACTGTAGTATGGCTCAGCTCTGAGGCACAGGTCGGGAGGACTGTGGTATGGATGTACTGAGGCCCAGGTCAGGAGGACTGTGGTATGGATGTACTAAGGCCCAGTTCAGGAGGACTGTGGTATAGATGTACTGAGGCCCAGGTCAGGAGGACTGTGGTGTGGATGTTCTGAGGCCCAGGTCGGGAGGACTGTGGTATGGATGTACTGAGGCCCAGGTCAGGAGGACTGTGGTATGGCTGAGCTCTGAGGCCCAGTTCAGGAGGACTGTGGTATGGATGTACTGAGGCCCAGGTCGGGAGGACTGTGGTATGGATGTACTGAGGCCCAGGCCAGGAGGACTGTGGTATGGCTCAGCTCTGGAGCCCAGGTCAGGAGGACTGTGGTATGGATGTACTGAAGCCCAGGTCAGGAGGACTGTGGTATGGCTGAGCTCTGAGGCCCATGTCAGGAGGACTGTGGTAGGGATGTACTGAGGCCCAGATCGGGAGGACTGTGGTAGGGATGTACTGAGGCCCAGGTCAGGAGGACTGTGGTAGGGATGTACTGAGGCCCAGGTCAGGAGGACTGTGGTATGGCTGAGCTCTGAGGCCCAGGTCAGGAGGACTGTGGTATGGATGTACTGAGGCCCAGGTCAGTAGGACTGTAGTATGGCTCAGCTCTGAGGCACAGGTCGGGAGGACTGTGGTATGGATGTACTGAGGCCCAGGTCAGGAGGACTGTGGTATGGATGTACTGAGGCCCAGATCGGGAGGACTGTGGTATGGCTCAGTTCTGAGGCCCAGGTCAGGAGGACTGTGGTATGGCTCAGCTCTGAGGCCCAGGTCAGGAGGACTGTGGTATGGATTTACTGAGGCCCAGGTCAGGAGGACTGTGGTATGGATGTACTGAGGCCCAGTTCAGGAGGACTGTGGTATGGATGTACTGAGGCCCAGGTCAGGAGGACTGTGGTATGGATGTACTGAGGCCCAGGTCAGGAGGACTGTGGTATGGCTCAGCTCTGAGGCCCAGGTCAGGAGGACTGTGGTATGGCTGAGCTCTGAGGCCCAGGTCAGGAGGACTGTGGTATGGCTTAGCTCTGAGGCCCAGGTCAGGAGGACTGTGGTATGGATGTACTGAGGCCCAGGTCAGTAGGACTGTAGTATGGCTCAGCTCTGAGGCACAGGTCGGGAGGACTGTGGTATGGATGTACTGAGGCCCAGGTCAGGAGGACTGTGGTATGGATGTACTGAGGCCCAGGTCAGGAGGACTGTGGTATGGATGTACTGAGGCCCAGGTCAGGAGGACTGTGGTATGGATGTACTGAGGCCCAGGTTGGGAGGACTGTGGTATGGCTGAGCTCTGAGGCCCAGGTCGGGAGGACTGTGGTATGGATGTACTGAAGCCCAGGTCAGGAGGACTGTGGTATGGCTGAGCTCTGAGG
The DNA here is from genome assembly GCA_033119425.1 of Bufotes viridis. Taxonomy (NCBI): domain Eukaryota; kingdom Metazoa; phylum Chordata; class Amphibia; order Anura; family Bufonidae; genus Bufotes; species Bufotes viridis. The sequence goes on along the minus strand of CM065589.1, from coordinate 623,070,198 downwards.
CCCAGGTCAGGAGGACTGTGGTAGGGATGTACTGAGGCCCAGATCGGGAGGACTGTGGTAGGGATGTTCTGAGGCCCATGTCAGGAGGACTGTGGTATGGATGTACTGAGGCCCAGATCGGGAGGACTGTGGTAGGGATGTACTGAGGCCCAGGTCAGGAGGACTGTGGTATGGATTTACTGAGGCCCAGGTCAGGAGGACTGTGGTATGGCTGAGCTCTGAGGCCCAGGTCGGGAGGACTGTGTATGGATGTACTGAGGCTCAGATCGGGAGGACTGTGGTATGGATGTACTGAGGCCCAGGTCAGGAGGACTGTGGTATGGATGTACTGAGGCCCAGGTCAGGAGGACTGTGGTATGGCTGAGCTCTGAGGCCCAGATCGGGAGGACTGTGGTAGGGATGTACTGAGGCCCAGGTCAGGAGGACTGTGGTATGGATTTACTGAGGCCCAGGTCAGGAGGACTGTGGTATGGCTGAGCTCTGAGGCCCAGGTCGGGAGGACTGTGTATGGATGTACTGAGGCTCAGATCGGGAGGACTGTGGTATGGATGTACTGAGGCCCAGGTCAGGAGGACTGTGGTATGGATGTACTGAGGCCCAGGTCAGGAGGACTGTGGTATGGCTGAGCTCTAAGGCCCAGGTCAGTTGGACTGTGGTATGGCTCAGCTCTGAGACCCAGGTCAGGAGGACTGTGGTATGGCTCAGCTCTGAGGCCCAGCTCAGGAGGACTGTGGTATGGATGTACTGAGGCCCAGGTCAGGAGGACTGTGGTTTGGCTGAGCTCTAAGGCCCAGGTCAGGAGGACTGTGGTATGGCTCAGCTCTGAGACCCAGGTCAGGAGGACTGTGGTATGGCTCAGCTCTGAGGCCCAGCTCAGGAGGACTGTGGTATGGATGTACTGAGGCCCAGGTCAGGAGGACTGTGGTATGGCTTAGCTCTGAGGCCCAGGTCAGGAGGACTGTGGTATGGCTGAGCTCTGAGGCCCAGGTCAGGACACTGTGGTATGGCTGAGCTCTGAGGCACAGGTCGAGAGGACTGTGGTATGGCCTTGGTCTGAGGCCCGATTTTGGGAGCACTGTAGTATGGCCTTGATCTGGGGCCTAGGTCGAGAGGACTGTGGTATGGCCTTGATCTGGGGCCTAGGTCGAGAGGACTGTGGTATGGCTGTGCTCTGAGGCCCAGGATGGGAGGTGGGAATGTGGCATAAGTCCATTGGAAGGGACAGATTATTGGACAATCTTGTATAGCTTCATGTGTAGCAGGATGTGTTGTAGTCCGTGGATGAGGCGCTGATAGATGCGTTTTGTTTTTATGCCATACACTATAGGATTTATTGCTGGCGGTAAGAGGAAGTGCAGATAAGCCAGGGGGACATGTATGAAATTGGTCTTGTGGTCCCCAAATCTGTGAATCATGGAGAGGCCAATCATGGGGCTGTAGAAGAGAAGCACCACAGTGATATGGCACGCACACCTGTGGAAGGCTTTACAACGCTCCGAAGCGGAGCTCAGGCGACACACGGCTCGCAGTATGAGGATGTAGGACAGGGTGATGAGGAGAGCATCCAGGCCCATCGTGGATAAGACTGCAAATATGCTGTATATGTTATAGGCTGATAGCTGCGAGCAGAGGAGCCTCATGACATCTGGGTGCAGGCAGAAGGCATGGGACAGTGCGCCGCCCATACACAGACTGGAGTCCTGCAGCATCAAGACGATGGGCAAAATTACAGTCACACCCCGTAAAACCATGAGTAGCCCCAACTTGCTGATAAGTGGTCTGCTGAGGAGAGATGAGTATCGCAGAGGGTTGCAGATGGCCACAAATCTGTCGTAGGCCATTGTTAGAAGGACAGAAGATTCCATGACAGACAAGGAATGAATGAGGAACATCTGGAGCAGGCACAAAGGCACTGGAAGCCTGAGGGACTGGAGACAAAACACCCCTAATACTGTGGGGATTGTCACCAGGACAGACCCAGGTCAGTGAGTGCCAGCATGGAGACCAGGTCATACATGGGCGTCTGCAGAGACTCATCCGTCCTAGTGATGACGAACAAGATGCCGTTTCCAGTCAAAGAAATGACGTAGACAAAGCAGAACGGGATGAATATCCAGGAGTAAATGTGTTCCAGGCCGGGGATTCCTACCAAGACCAGGGTCAGGACATTTCTGCTGTCTGTAGTGTTCACCGAGGAGATCATTCTGCTCCTAGACACAGAAAAGAAGACTGGCCATACATCTCCATGTCACTAGTGGATCTACCCACCCAATGTATAAGAACATGCCGCTGATGCTAGGTAGGCTGGTCACTGTTGCAGCCTGCTATTGGTTGCTCCCCTGGTGCCGGATGAGATGTGGCGGGAGATGCAGTGGCGGCCGAGCAGCAATCTAGAGGGACATGGGTGCCAGGCATTGGGTAAGTATCATCTATAGGAGGGGCCTGGGCTCTGAGTATTTCTACTATTGGATAATCCCTTTCACTCTAGTTGTGACCCTAACCATAGCCCTAACCATCTCTGTCCGTAACCCTAACCTTCCCTAGCCATAGCCCTAATCATCTCTAACCGTAACCCTAGCCATCTCTAACCATACCGTAACCTTCCCTAACCATAGCCCTAACCATCTCTAACCGTAACCCTAACCTTCCCTAACCATCTCTATCCGTAACCCTAACCTTCCCTAGCCATAGCCCTAATCATCTGTAACCGTAAGCCTAACCTTTCCTAACCATCTCTAACTGTAACCCTAACCTTCCCTAACCATAGCCCTAATCATCTCTAACCATAAGCCTAACCATCTCTATCCGTAACCCTAACCTTCCCTAGCCGTAGCCCTAATCATCTCTAACCATAAGCCTAACCTTCCCTAACCATCTCTATCCGTAACCCTAACCTTCCCTAGCCATAGCCCTAATCATCTGTAACCGTAAGCCTAACCTTTCCTAACCATCTCTAACTGTAACCCTAACCTTCCCTAACCATAGCCCTAACCATCTCTAATCGTAACCCTAACCTTCCCTAACCATAACCCCAACCTTCCCTAGCCCTAATCATCTCTAACCATAACCCTAACCTTCCCTAACCATAGCGCTAACCATCTAAACCTAACCCTAACCTTCCCTATCCATAGCCCTAACCATCTCTAACCGTAACCCTAACCCTCCCTAATTGCCACCATAACAATAACCATCTGTAACCTGATATTCCCACACAGCCTGTAGCTCTCACCTTCCTTCACCCTAAGTGTTGTCCTCTTCCTATCCCTAACCCTCTGTAACCCTAGCCGCCTCTGACTGTAACCCTAGCCGCCTCTGACTGTAACCCTAGCCGCCTCTGACTGTAACCCTAGCCGCCTCTGACTGTAACCCTAGCCGCCTCTGACTGTAACCCTAACCGCCTCTGACTGTAAACCTAACGCTAACCTCACTTAATCCTGACTGTAAGGGGTTATTCACAGGACGCTCTCTGTTTTGCGGTGCAGACATTGTGGACCCCATAGTAACGGTTGTGGTCAGTGGCATCTCGCACTTTGCCCCGTTGTAACAATACCTATTCTTATACGCACAGACATGAGTAGGACATGTTCTAGCTTTTTCGCAGGGCTACCGCACACATTTTTTTTTTGCTGCCCCATTGAAATTAGTGTGATCACCAGAAATGTGGATCAGAAGGGGACTGAAAATACTGTCTTGTGAAAAGCCCTTTACCCGATCATTCATTAAAGGGGTTATCTCACCATATACATAGGATAGAGCACAACTCGGTGATCAGCGAGGATCCATCTGCTAGGACCCTGCAGATTACTAGAAAGAGGTGCCAGAGTCCCCAGACTGAGCGGGGTGGTGGTCATGCTTCCATGCTGCCGCTCTGTTCAAGAAGTCTCCTCCAGCTCATTCTTGTGATCCTGTGGAGAGTGGAGGGGCTCTTACCATGACACAAATAATCGAACCCTCACCTTAATTCTAACCAGAATATCAGCTTTCTCTAGTCCTACCTCTACCCCTAACCTTCTCTAACTGTAACATATTACCAACCTTCCCTAACCCGAACCATCTCTAACTCTAATAGTAATCCTCTCCAGCTGTGACCATAAGCCTACCCCTCGAACCGCAATGCTAACCTTCTCTAACCATAACCCTAATCCTCCATTACATAACACTAATCCTCTCTAACTGCAACCCGAACCTTCTCCAACTCTCACCATAACCCCAACCATAACCCTAATCCTCTCTAACTGCAACCCGAACCTTCTCCAACTCTTACCATAACCCCAACCATAACACTAATCCTCTCTAACTGCAACCTGAACCTTCTCCAACTCTCACCATAACCCCAACCATAACCCTAATCCTCTCTAACTGCAACCCGAACCTTCTCCAACTCTTACCATAACCCCAACCATAACACTAATCCTCTCTAACTGCAACCTGAACCTTCTCCAACTCTCACCATAACCCCAACCATAACCCTAATCCTCTCTAACTGCAACCCGAACCTTCTCCAACTCTCACCATAACCGCAACCCGAACCTTCTCCAACTCTTACCATAACCCCAACCATAACCCTAATCCTCTCTAACTGCAACCCGAACCTTCTCCAACTCTTACCATAACCCCAACCATAACACTAATCCTCTCTAACTGCAACCCGAACCTTCTCCAACTCTCACCATAACCCCAACCATAACCCTAATCCTCTCTAACTGCAACCTGAACCTTCTCCAACTCTCACCATAACCGCAACCTGAACCTTCTCCAACTCTTACCATAACCCCAACCATAACCCTAATCCTCTCTAACTGCAACCCGAACCTTCTCCAACTCTTACCATAACCCCAACCATAACACTAATCCTCTCTAACTGCAACCCGAACCTTCTCCAACTCTCACCATAACCCCAACCATAACCCTAATCCTCTCTAACTGCAACCCGAACCTTCTCCAACTCTCACCATAACCGCAACCCGAACCTTCTCCAACTCTTACCATAACCCCAACCATAACCCTAATCCTCTCTAACTGTAACATATCACCAACCTTCCCTAACCCGAACCATCTCTAACTGTAATAGTAATCCTCTCCAGCTGTGACCATAAGCCTACCCCTCGAACCGCAATGCTAACCTTCTCTAACCATAACCCTAATCCTCCATTACATAACCCTAGTCCTCTCTAACTGCAACCCGAACCTTCTCCAACTCTCACCATAACCCCAACCATAACACTAATCCTCTTTAACTGCAACCCGAACCTTCTCCAACTCTCACCATAACCCCAACCATAACACTAATCCTCCATAACCATCTCTATATGTAACCCCAACCATCTCTATGCATGAGACTAACCTTCTAACCCCACCTGTAACCCTAAACTTCTCTGACTGTCTATGACCAGTACTTCCTTAACGCTAACCTTCTCTCACCAGAATCTTTCTACTCTTGTCTTTTAGGATTTTTCTTCACGAGACACATCTGCACAGTCTGACATCTGTCTACGCGACACATCTGCACAGTCTGACGTCTGTCTACGCGACACATCTGCACATTTTGACGTCTGTCTACGCGACGCATCTGCACAGTCTGACGTCTGTCTACGCGACCCATCTGCACATTCTGACGTCTGTCTCACGCCGACCCATCTGCACATTCTGACGTCTGTCTACGCGACCCATCTGCACATTCTGACGTCTGTCTACGCGACCCATCTGCACATTCTGACGTCTGTCTACGCGACCCATCTGCACATTCTGACGTCTGTCTACGCGACCCATCTGCACATTCTGACGTCTGTCTCGCGACCCATCTGCACATTCTGACGTCTGTCTACGCGACCCATCTGCACATTCTGACGTCTGTCTACGCGACCCATCTGCACATTCTGACGTCTGTCTACGCGACCCATCTGCACATTCTGACGTCTGTCTACGCGACCCATCTGCACATTCTGACGTCTGTCTACGCGACCCATCTGCACATTCTGACGTCTGTCTACGACCCATCTGCACATTCTGACGTCTGTCTACGCGACCCATCTGCACATTCTGACGTCTGTCTACGCGACCCATCTGCACATTCTGACGTCTGTCTACGCGACACATCTGCACATTCTGGCGTCTGTCCACGCGACACATCTGCACATTCTGACGACTGTCTACGCGACACATCTGCACAGTCTGACGTCTGTCCACGCGACACATCTGCACATTCTGACGTCTGTCCACGCGACACATCTGCACATTCTGACGTCTGTCTACGCGACACATCTGCACATTCTGACGTCTGTCCACGCGACCCATCTGCACAGTCTGACGTCTGTCCACGCGACCCATCTGCACATTCTGACGTCTGTCCACGCGACACATCTGCACATTCTGACGTCTGTCCACGCGACACATCTGCACATTCTGACGTCTGTCCACGCGACACATCTGCCCATTCTGACGTCTGTCCACGCGACACATCTGCACATTCTGACGTCTGTCCACGCGACACATCTGCACAGTCTGACGTCTGTCCACGCGACACATCTGCACAGTCTGACGTCTGTCCACGCGACACATGTGCACAGTCTGACGTCTGTCCACGCGACACATGTGCACAGTCTGACGTCTGTCCACGCGACACATCTGCACAGTCTGACGTCTGTCCACGCGACACATCTGCACAGTCTGACGTCTGTCCACGCGACCCTTCTGCACATTCTGACGTCTGTCCACGCGACACATCTGCACATTCTGACGTCTGTCCACGCGACACATCTGCACATTCTGACGTCTGTCCACGCGACCCATCTGCACATTCTGACGTCTGTCCACGCGACACATCTGCACATTCTGACGTCTGTCCACGCGACACATCTGCACAGTCTGACGTCTGTCACGCACATCTGCACAGTCTGGCGTCTGTCCACGCGACACATCTGCACAGTCTGACGTCTGTCCACGCGACACATCTGCACAGTCTGACGTCTGTCCACGCGACACATGTGCACAGTCTGACGCCTGTCCACGCTGACACATCTGCACAGTCTGACGTCTGTCCACGCGACACATCTGCACAGTCTGACGTCTGTCCACGCGACACATCTGCACAGTCTGACGTCTGTCCACGCGACACATCTGCACAGTCTGACGTCTGTCCACGCGACACATCTGCACAGTCTGACGTCTGTCCACGCCGACACATCTGCACAGTCTGGACGTCTGTCCACGCGACACATCTGCACAGTCTGACGTCTGTCCACGCGACACATGTGCACAGTCTGACGTCTGTCCACGCGACACATCTGCACAGTCTGACGTCTGTCCACGCGACACATCTGCACAGTCTGACGTCTGTCCACGCGACACATCTGCACAGTCTGACGCCTGTCTACGCGACCCATCTGCACAGTCTGACGTCTGTCCACGCGACACATCTGCACTATCTGACGTCTGTCCACGCGACACATCTGCACAGTCTGACGCCTGTCCACGCGACACATCTGCACTATCTGACGTCTGTCCACGCGACACATCTGCACAGTCTGACGCCTGTCTACGCGACCCATCTGCACATTCTGACTGGTAGAGGAACTGATCTGTACATCTAACTTAGTAGTAATCCGCTGCATTGTAGAAGAGGAAGATGGTCTAGGTCAGGGGTCAGCAACCTCCGGCACTCCAGGTGTTGTGAAACTACATCTCCCATCATGCACACTTGCTTGGCTGTTCTCTAAACTCCCACACAAGTGGAAGGAGCATGCCGGGAGTTGTAGTTTCACAACAGCTGGAGTGCCGGAGGTTGCTGATCCCTGGTCTAGGTTATCACTTACTGGAGTGCTGGATGTCGCCCACTCACATGATGATCCACGGGACTTTGAATGGGAAATTACCTGGAGGCTTATTTATGAGTCTCGTCAGTCTCTGCTCACCTCAGCTCATTAGTGATATCTCTAATTAGTTGCCAGAGCCTGAGGGCGTGCAGAGGAACTTAAGTGGCAGCATCTCAGGAGGTTTCTCCTCTCAGAAGGCCTCGGTCTCTCTGTAATGCCACATGCTTACCCATGTTCTACACAATTACACGGAAATAGAGCGTGTGTGGATGGCACTGCGGGGGAAACACGGCTCTGTGAGAAGAACATGGATGATTTAATCGCCTTCTGCCCTGGAATCAGCGGTAGAACACCTCTCGTTTGGTCATATACATGATCTAGAACAGCAGAAGGAGATGTCTGCACTGACTGTAGGACCTTACCCAGGAGCTTCTGAGCTGGGGATGATGTATCCAACTAACTGCTTCCTCACTCCTGTCTTGTACTTGACCTTCTGTCCAGGTCATAGCTCATTATACACCATATAGAGTATATAGGTACGGGTCTAGACGATACATCTGCCCAACCCTTCTTATATAAGTAATCAGGAGAATATAACAAACCCACGGAAGCAGACCTCCCACTAGGAGTGCGTAGAATGGAGGCTGGAAGCGGTAGAGGTATATTCTCCTCGTGTCCGCAGCGGCATGGCATTGCTTCCGTTTATTATCCCCTAGTTATCGCCCTCCAGTTCTGTCTCAGGCAGATATGTAAATAATTACAGGTGTCGTCTCTTTAAACATTGGGTCTTTCTACAAGATTACCTAAAAGTGCTTCCCCAATGTCTGAAGACATTTGGAGCGTGTGGAAGTTTTACAAAAACATAAACAATGCAACAGCACTCTGCGGCCCAAATAAAGTACTAAACGTCATAATAAATCCTCTAAGGTTAATCCTATGCTTATTAATAAAGTAGAGACGCCTTGACGTGTGGCAGACGGGCCCAAATAATGTTGTACAAAATTCATTTGCCAAGCATCTCTACTTTATTAATAAGCATAGAATTAACATTAGAGCATTTATTATGACGTGTAGTACTTTATTTGGTCTGCAGAGTGATGTTGCATTGTGTTTTTTGTGTACTTAGCCATAGCCACGTGCACCTGCCCTTTGGATGTGCTGACTGACCCCCCTGCAGTTTGTAGTAGAGTTGTGGCTGACTCCTGTTGGTCTTGCACTTGTCTGCCACATGGGCTGTTTTTAATTAGCGTAAGTATAAAGCTGTGGTCTGCACTTACTGGAAACCTTTTGGCATCCGGAGAGGTATAGAGTGGACTCTCATGAAGCCGTCTGGCACCAGGTAAGGTACAGAGTAAGCTTTGCATGCATGTTGGTACCTGCATTCCCTGTAGCAGAGTGGACCCAGCATGTATGTGGAACCGACATGCCATGGATCATGTGGAGGCTGTGAGGGCACATTACAGGTGGCGTTTAGTGTTAGGTTCCCATCTTTACAGAGATCGCCTTGACGTGTGGCAGACGGGCCCAAATTATTTAGTACAAAATTCATTTGTAAGCATCTCTACTTTATTATTAAGCATAGGATCAACATTACAGCATTTATTATGCCGTTTTAGTACTTTATTTGGTCTGCAGCGTGCTGTTGCATTGTGTGTTTTGTGTACTTAGCCATAGCCACGTGCACCTGCCCTTTGGATGTGCTGACTGACCCCCTTTCCTTGCAGTGTGGAAGTTTTATGTACATGTTAGATAAAAGCCCCGGAGAGCCAGGATTAATCATCAGATTTGTTCTCTTTTTATGAAGATATTCTTCTACTAAGATGTTCCTCACCATTGGAAGACCAAAGAACCTAAGTCTCATGTCATTGATGCGTTCCCTCATTGTGACGCTGATACTGGATCAGATGCTGTGGGTAACAGAAGACTCAATAGAACTACACAATGGTTCCACTGCTCCCTGACTCGTCTCCTGTCTGCTTCACTGTTTGCCTCAGAACATTTCTCAGAGCCACTTCCTCCATCATGAAGGAGCAGATTTGTTCTGTGGAACCTGTAGAGCATCTGCTGACTGTGTCCTGGGTACATCAGATTATGTCAGTGCCAGCGGAGATCTTCTGTTCATGTTCAGTAATCTATGGAGGGTCTTCAAGATGTCAAATATTGAGAACACAGATACCACTGCTATATGTACAATGTTTATTATGTTTTAGGAGGAGTATATACAGTGAGAGGGACAACTATAAATAATGACACCCGAGATCCTGTCAGTACCAGAATGATGGATCCTAATCCACATCCCATCTCAAGACATCCAGTCCAATAGTGAATACGACGCATCCCACAAAGACATCATCAGTGTCTGGTGAAGATCTCCTCCAACCCATAGCTTTTCACCATTCAGCACTCATCCTTGGGTGACTCCATGAGTTCCTACAAACAATCATCTCTTGGGAATGTCTATGGGTACTTGCCCTTTCATAACATCTCTGGCTTTCTCAGAGGCAACTGGAGCTGTGTTGATTAGGAAGGGAATGGACAGGCCATCTCCAGATGCTATAATGATTGAGCTACAGGTGAATGGAGACGGGAATCTGGGCCATTTCCATTAATAAGTTAAAGATCACAAGCATTCTCAAGAGCTGTGATGGCAATAAAGAATAAAGAAAAGGAAAAAGTGGAGATCATGCCACCCAGTTGGACCACAGTCAGAGATGATGAATAAAACTAAAGAATAGAGAAAAGCACAAGTAGTGGAGATCATGCTGACCAGCTGGACCACAGCCAGAGATGATGAATAAAACTAAAGAATAGAGAAAAGCACAAGTAGTGGAGATCATGCCACCCAGTTGGACCACAGCCAGAGATGATGAATAAAACTAAAGAATAGAGAAAAGCACAAGTAGTGGAGATCATGCTGACCAGCTGGACCACAGCCAGAGATGATGAATAAAACTAAAGAATAGAGAAAAGCACAAGTAGTGGAGATCATGCCACCCAGTTGGACCACAGCCAGAGATGATGAATAAAACTAAAGAATAGAGAAAAGCACAAGCAGTGGAGATCATGCTGACCAGCTTGACCACAGCCAGAGATGATGAATAAAACTAAAGCATAGAGAAAAGCAGAAGCAGTGGAGATCATGCTGACCAGCTGGACCACAGCCAGAGATGATGAATAAAACTAAAGCATAGAGAAAAGCACATTCAGTGGAGATCATGCTGACCAGCTGGACCACAGCCAGAGATGACGAAAAAACCAAAGCATAGAGAAAAGCACTTTCAGCGGAAATCATGCTGACCAGCTGGACCACAGCTAGATACGATGAATAAAACTAAAGAATAGAGAAAAGCACAAGCAGTGGAGATCATGCCAACCAGATGCACTACAGCCAGAGGTGATGCATATGCCCGGACTTTTGATATGCTGGAGAGGACTTCAGATAATCCAGGACTTTAGATTCCATTAAAGAGCTTCTATGACTTAACAGGCAGGACAGGTAACTGCTGGCATCTGTGATGTCACCCACAGGCGTGAGGCCTAGAAAAGTGCCTAATGATCTTGCTATTCCAGGCATGAAAGGCAGTTAAAGACTTCTTGATGGACATTCAGTAAACCATTGAAGAAGTAACCGAAGATAATCAAAACCTAAGAAAAACAGGGTAAAATGCATCAGTCATTGCTTTCTTATTGATTATGGATCTTGTAGTGTGGCCCCTTAGCACCTTTCATACATCCAACTTCACTTGAATTCTACTGTCCACAGCCGTCCGCTCTGTGTACATTTATCTGCTCAGTCTTCCCACTTACACCAAATCCTAATTCTTTGCTCCCTACTTCTTCTTTCACTACTCAATGACAATTGTGCCCTGAATTGGGTAATATGATGGGTGATCCTTTTACACAGGCAGATCAATTCCCATCCCCATATGGTGGCACTTGTTTACTCCATTCATCTGCTGAAATGATCAAGGCTGGGGTCCACACGAACGGTCGTTCACATGATCCTTTCTTCCCTTCTAGCCTTACAACTCTTATTTACACTGTGCTGCTGACCGCAAATAACTTTTACAACTTGTGACCAACCGACAAATGGATAAGTTATAGTTTATCGTTGGGGCAATGTAGGAAGAACATTAGTTCGGGCGATCATCACCCCGTGTAAAGGCTCTTATGTTCCTTCTCCATCTAAAGATGAAGCAGCAGAACCGAGACCTACACAAAGCAGGACCCAGCAACAGAAGGGGAGATGGTTGGTACCTAGTCCCTTCTTCAACACCTTTTGAAGTTCATGCATTACTTACTAAAACCACTTGGACCAGAAGAATGAAGCAATGTTGGATAGGAGATCTTTAGCAGCAAGAAACGGTTTTTCTGCGATGCCATCTGTCTTTTTTGTCACTGCTGGTGGTCTGGTGGTGGGATGCCCATCAATCGCATAGTCTACTGAACATGCAACATACATAGGACTGTTAGTCATGTTAGTCTTGGTTAGTACAGTCATGACTGGAGCGCCTGTGAAGGTATAATCATTAATGGGTCATGCAGAGTTAGTCATGTCATAGTTCACCTGGAAAGGTGATGGTTCATTTCCTAGTTCTGGACCTCTGGGAAGCCCTGAAGCTACATGCAATCTCCCCAGCTCACAGGGTCACTTACCTGCTTTGTGGACATTTGTCTTTTGCTGATCCTCAATGTTGTTGAGCAGGGGGGAGATACAGGCTGTAAACGCCTCTCTTGTACCCTAACTGTCTCCATAGCTGCTGGAAGCTGGGCTTTACGAGAGATTTGCTGATCTTCTGGCTTTGCACATCATATCCTCCCAAAGGTGAAATGTGATTTGTGCGATAAAGAGGAAACACGAGTCGAGGCTTTGACCTGAGACATGGGTATAGGCAAGGCCTAGGAGCTCGTGCAAGGTGCCGGCTCTGGACAGGATGACCAAAGTACGTCTGCACTGGAGGTCCATCACAGAGCCAAAGATAAAAAGAAAGAATCTGCAGTTACTGAAGAGGATGAAATCAGTGACCTTGTCCTCAGCTAAGTCTGCAGTATTTAATCACACAATGCTGTCTGCACATGCTACCACATATGGATCAGAGGCCCTAGAGACAGTCCTGTCTTCTCTATTCTGAACCAGTGGAGGAATCAGGTCCTTACAGGGGAATAGGAAGGCCCCTCAGCAAAAACGCCAATTGTACAGAACTGGAGGTGGAATGTCTGCCAAAAGCAATGACGTGAAGAACAAGAACCAAATCAGTGAAGAATGGAGAGAACAATGGTGCTACCTCTGAGTAAAGATATACCAGTAATACCAACTACAGCCACCAACTCAAGAATAATGGGGTGTCAGCAGTGGATGATGGATGCATGTATGCGGGGGACAAGCACAGACATCGGGGATCACTTGATTCGTAGATTGTCTTAGATGATGGGCAGACGGTCACAGATGATGGATGGTTTGGTGATTTGCTATGTGGATGTCAGGGATGATGACTGGATGGATGATTGTTTTTGAAGATCAGAGATGATTGTTGGATGGTTGGAAAATAAACAATAATGGATGAGTGAATGGGTGACTTGCTAGATGGTTGGAAGATCATAGATGATAGGTCCTTAAAATAAAACTTCATGAAATGGTAGTCCTACATTTGAAGAATGGATCCATGCCGGGAGGCTGATAGCAACGGCAGATGGTGAGCGGATTACCTGCTTACTCCAAATCTTACATGATAGATGGATGGCTTGTCATGAGGATGATCACAGATGATGGACGGATGAAAAATCATGATAGATGAACAGGATGATGGTTGGTTGGGTGATCAATCATGGTAGATGCTGATTAATGAATTAATGTTAGATGGATGAGCAGCAATGATGCATGGCTGGATGATCAGGGATTATGGAAAGATTGCCATGTCGATGGTCAAAGATGATGAATGATCAGGCATAAAGGCTTGATGATCAGACATGATGGATAATTAAGGTTGATTGATCAGACATGGGGGATGATCACTGATGATGGGTAGAACCTCATTTTGAATGTAGACCAGGAATAATCAGGACATCAATATTACACTGTAGATCTGCTCCCAGAACTTGACTTTTCCAAAGATTTTCCAAATTGCAGGTCTAGAACATTTCACCTGACTATTGCATCTGACTACCTCGCTAGTACTGCATGCTCCTGTCTGACCATTGATACCTGATTCCGGCTCCTCTGCCTACTCCATGGTACTTCACAGGTTTATGTCTGTAGATTACATATGCACTGGATTGACTGTTGTGTCTACAGTACAGTAACTTCTGAATTCCACATGAACTTCAGGCCTTGTGCAGCATAGCTGACCACAGATAGATGATGGCAGCTGACCCACCCCAAGCTCCTCAAAAATGTTCATGAAAGTAAAACAAGTCATTGGCTAAACCCTTGATCCCCTCCAGACTCCTCTGTCCTGTCCAGAGAGATCTCTCTGTACCCCTCCAGAACATTCTTGCCCTCCAGAACATTCTTGCCCTCCAGACTCCAATGTTCCACTACAGACCTCTCAGTCCTCTCCAGACCCCGCTGTCCCATCTAGACTCCTGTGTCCCAATAAAGAGTCCTCCGTCCACTCCAGACCCATCAATCCCCTCCAGACTCGTGTGTCCCAATAAAGACTTCTCCGTTCTCTCCAGACTCCTCTGTCCCCTCCAAGCTTTTCATACCTCCTGCAGACTCCAATGTCACACTAAAATATTCCCTGTTCTCCCCAGACACCTCTGTCCTCCTCCAGACCTCAATGTCCCACTAAAGATTTCTCTGTCCCCTCCAGACTCCTCTACCCCTCTAGACTCTTCTGCTCCCTCCAGACTCTGTCAATTCCAGACTCTTCTGCGCCATCCAGACTCTTCTGCCCCCTTCAGACTCTTCTGCCCATTCCAGACTCTTCTGCCCCCTCCAGAGTCCTCTGCCCCTCTAGACTCTTCTGCTCCCTCCAGACTCTGTCAATTCCAGACTCTTCTGTCCCCTCCAGACTCCTCTGCCCCTCTAGACTCTTCTGCTCCCTCCAGACTCTGTCAATTCCAGACTCTTCTGCCCCATCCAGACTCTTCTGCCCCCTTCAGACTCTTCTGCCCATTCCAGACTCTTCTGCCCCCTCCAGAGTCCTCTGCTCCTCTAGACTCTTCTGCTCCCTCCAGACTCTGTCAATTCCAGACTCTTCTGTCCCCTCCAGACTCCTCTGCCCCTCTAGACTCTTCTGCTCCCTCCAGACTCTGTCAATTCCAGACTCTTCTGTCCCCTCCAGACACTTCTGCCCCCTTCAGACTCTTCTGCCCATTCCAGACTCTTCTGCTCCCTCCAGACTCTGTCCATTCCAGACTCTTCTGCCCCCTCCAGAGTCCTCTGCCCCCTCTAGACTCTTCTGCTCCCTCCAGACTCTGTCCATTCCAGACTCTTCTGCCCCCTCCAGACTCCTCTGCTCCTCTAGACTCTTCTGCCCATTCCAGAGTCCTCTGCCCCCTCCAGAGTCCTCTGCCCCCTCCAGACTCTTCTGCCCCCTCCAGACTCTTCTGCCCATTTCAGACACTTCTTTCCGCTCCAGACTCCTCTGCCCCTCCAGACTCTGTCCATTCCAGATTCCTCTGCCCTCTCCAGACTCTTCTGCCCCATCCAGCCTCCTGTGCCTCCTGCAGACTCCTCTGTCTTCTGCAGTAACCCTCTATTCTCCTCAATACCCATGATTTGGTCATGATTTACAGAACTTTATCTGCTTTTATTACCCTTCGCTCTACTCTACCCCTATGGTCATAGTCCCTGTAAAGGGATCCGTGAAATTTGATTTGTCTTTTGTGAAGTCAAGAAATACAATCCATACATTGGGAGATTTTTCATCACCACCAGTTTCTGTATTATGAATGTGGTGTTAATCTGGGGTCATATTCATGGGATCTGATAGGTTTCTGTTCGGAAACACACGACTACAACAGGCGGTGAAACACAAACAACTACAACAGGTGCTGTAACACGACCACAACAGGCGATGAAACGCACACGACTACAACAGGCGGTGAAACACATACAACTTGTGTCCCTGCTGCTATTTCAGGACAGGTTCTCTCTTAGTTCTTGGGATGTTGAGAGTCATCTTACCTGCCAGGCCTGATTTATAATCCTGCCTCATGGAAGAGGACAATTGGATTTTCCATTTGTTTGATGTTGCATTTATGTTTTTCTGCTTTTCTTTTCTGGAGGAGCCTTTGGTGACTGTTGGTCTTTCCGTCTCGCCTGATCTTGGCTGGTTACCGTGTGGACCACTTTCTCCTGGGGTTTGTCTACTAATACAGACATGTCATGAGTTTTTACTGGCTGTGTGGTGGTAACGGTAACGGTTACTGGGATTCTTTGTTTTTCTGTTGGTGTATCTGGTTCATCATTGGAAAAAACTTTCTCAATGGCAGTCTCATCAATGTGAGGTGTAGCAGTCACTGGAAGAGATGGTCTCACAGAAACATGAAGGTTTTCTTTATCTGGAAAGGCAATGACTTGGCTGGTGGGTTGTACCGATATCTCTTCTATGACATGTGGACTGGACTTTTCCACTCTCTGTGTTGTGATTATTTCTAAAAGTTCTGTGGTAGTCCGGGTGGACAATAAGTCCTGCACCATCTCTGATGGTGTTGGTTTTAATTCCGACTCTAGGTTCAACTCTGTTTGTATAGGTTCTGGAACCAGCTCTGATTTTGTTGCTTTTTGATCCATCTCTGGTTTCGTTAGTTCTGGGACCAGCTCTGGCTGTGGAGGTTCTGGGACCATCTCTGACTGTGCAGGTTCTAGGACCAGCTCTGATTTTATTGTTTTTGAATCTAGCTGTGGTTGTGTTGGTTCTAGGTCCAGCTCTGACTGTGCAGGTTCTGGGACCAGCTCTGGCTGTGCAGGTTCTGGGACCAGCTCTGACTGTGCAGGTTCTGGGACCAGCTCTGATTGTGTAGGTTCTAGGACGAGCTCTGATTTTATTGTTTTTGAATCTAGCTGTGGTTGTGTTGGTTCTAGGTCCAGCTTTGATTTTGTATGATCTGGTACCAGCTCTGACTGTGTAGCTTCTAGGACCAGCTGTGATATTGTTTTTGGATCCAGCTCTGGTTGTGTTGGTTCTAGGTCCAGCTCTGATTGTGTAGGTTCTGGATAAAGCTGTGAATGTGTTGTGTCTGACGGAATTTCTGACACCATTGTGCCCGGTTGAGCTGTGCTGGTTTCTTCCTGCTCTAAGCCTTCATCTATTCATAAATAAAAAGAGATTTTTCAGTTAATTTTTGGGGCGACTGACATATTGTATCTGTGAACAAAACTTTTATCACCCAATCAGGATTAGTCTGAACCTTTATCTACCTCCACTGGACCAGACGGTAAGTATTTGGATACTTCCCGATTGTGGTCCAGGAACACTTCCGATGACGTTGTTTGTCTGACAGTCTCCATTCCTTCGTTGACTTGTGTAACCCCGGACTTGATGTCTTCTGTACGATCTTCTTCTGGGAATTGTGTCACCACTAATACTAAGCTCTCATTTGGCAGCATGATCCCCAATCGAATCCTCGTGGGAGGAATGTTCTTTCTCATTGAACCTGACATTGTATTTACACCATGCCTGCCTGTGTGTGGGCCTTGTGGGATCTGGCTTTTTTCCCTATAAAATCCAGAAGCTGCAGTCCAGTTGAAGACTAGGGCTTGTTTGACACTTGCAGTAAGCAGATCCGGCAGGATGCTCTGGCCGGGAACAACTTGCTGGATCTGCTTACTGAAAATGTGAAACAGAGCTAAGCAGGTCAGAGGCACCAGGTTCTCGGTGATAGAGACCTGCCCTTCAGAAATCAGAAAGGAGAAGATGATCCGGGAGGTCTGCAGTGAGAACCACCGGGAACGACAAGAACAGGACGAAGAGGCGCTCAGATGAAAAGACCTGAGCAGAGGATAATGTATGGGGCAACAATCCAAGTTGGATCAAGAATTCTCAGCCCCATATATTTCTATCAAATGGGGTGAAGGTACTAAGGGGTGCTAAGTGGACTCGAGCCTGCAGCAGCATAAGATTGGGGGGGTCGTTGTGCAAGGATAGGCTTGTCACTAGTCTCTGTCTTGTCAGAGTCTCAGAGGGGCAATATTTCTGAAGCAGTACCATGAATAGGTTAGAAGCCATTGTCCAATGCTCCCATGCACATCTCCATCTCGGAGGAGTGGACAGGAAGGACTCTACTGCAGTCCTGCTGACAAATGGACTCCTCACTTATGTGGACATCAACACAAAATGTGTCCGGCACAATGCAACACTATAGAAGAAGCTGTAGAGAGCCTTCCGACCTGAGCAGGATGTGCATGTCTTAGTGTACCAGAGTGCTTCCATAAAGTGTCAGAGTTCTCCTATAACTGGTGTCCGAGTGCCCCTATATATCATGATCTAAGCCAGCCATGATCTAATGCCAGCCATGATCTAATGCCAGCCATTTGCTGTGAGATAGCAGAGGGAGTGAACTCCGCAGGGGTCCTGGCTTCAGCAGGCCACATGCGTACAATTCATACCTCACTCAGCCAGCACGGAGGCCAACTTATCCAATGGGAAAACCCCCTATCGGGGTCTCAGCTATTCCCCAGATCACTCAAATCCATTAGCCATCATGGAACTGGGGTTCATAAGGAATTATGAATTGCCCGTCCACCACAGGCATAAACTGGTTTCATATCTGCGACCCTGGGACCAAGACGGACATGCTCCTGGTCGTAGTTTGTGGGTCTGGTGTTGGGAAGGGGAGATACAGAGATCTCCCAGCAGGAAGCTTATAAGGGCGCCATGTTTGGTCTCCACCCGTTGGTCCCAGAACCATCTCCCTGTGACCTTCCGGTCTGGAGCTATAATGGATTGTGTGGGTCTTTGGCTACCAGGACCAGGAAGGAAGAGTGGACTCTGTCCTCTGTCGTGGGAGGACTACAGGTAAAAAGGCCCAAGCAGGCCAGAGGCCGGCGTCTTTCTCTGAAGGGGGTCACATCTAGTAATGTGTTTGGAGGGGACGTGGACAAACTGCTGACATCACTGCCCCCATGTGACTACAGCCAAGCATTACAGCAACCCAGAACTTATCATAACCCAAAGGACTACTCATCCAGCTGGTAACTGACCCTTGCTCTGTTTAACTCTGTTGTATCATAGCCCCTGTATTTGCACATCGACCACTGTATATATTCTCTGTGTGTATCATGTATTGTCTAGTGCGCCCTTAAGGCAATTAAATATATAATTTAATCTTGTTCTGTCCTTGTATCTCGGTCCACGAATTCCCACATCCGTGTTTCGGCATAGTTATTCGCTACTGCGGGTTGGTGTTTCGCCCTATATAATCCCGTTAGTGGACCGGGCTTATATCAAACGAGGAACTGGTGGCAGTCTACCGGACTGGGAAAGCTCTGTTACACTGGGGCAGTGAAAAGGCTCTCTCAGCTTGTCGGGGTTGTTACACCGGAGGCCGCGTGGACCACCGCCTCAGCTCCCTGTGCCCGCGTGGACAGGAGGCGTCTGTGTAAACTGTATCAAGCTGACCTTACGTGCTCCCAGGGAGGGCGCAACGTCCCGGCGTAACGAAACCAGTGACTAAACCGTATCTTGTGAGCTCGATGTAGTGGAGGTCAGGCGGGGCTGCGAGGCGCGGTATTCGTCACATGCCCCCATAAATGTTGTTGAAGCACCCCCAGAATCACGGTCAGAGTTCCCCCATACACAGTAGCAGAGTGCCCCCTGGAACAATAGAGGGTAGGTGGATAGGTAGGTAGGTGAATCTGTGAGATTATTTACAGATTTGGGAGGTGGTAAAAGCAAAACAAGTAGCAGCACACGGCTTTATGCACAATGATACTGCAAACCTGGAAACATGAACCAGTGTGAACTGCACCACTGCTGCACCTCAAGAAATGGGGGCGGCCGCTCCCCCAAATGTACAATGCAAAACAGAGTTAGACCAGCACCTCCAAACCACAGAAAGTCCATACATACGGGAAGTCCATACATACGGGAAGTCCATACATACGGGAAGTCCATACATACGGGAAGTCCATCAGTAACGGAGTTTACACGTATTCTTGCTCTTAGTGTTTGCTGCGTCTTTGTGCATGGGGCAGTTTGCTGCTACTTGTAGATCAAAGAAGAGCCGGCCAGCGCTCACTTCCGGTAGTATGCTGCACGGGAAAGGAGCAGCCTCCAATCATTAATAGAACAACAAATCCCAGCAGCTGTGTCTTTGCAAATGGATTTTATTTAATTCCTTCAATACGCGTTTCGGCGTACATGCCTTTATCAACATGATAAAGGCATGTACGCCGAAACGCGTCTTGAAGGAATGGAATTAAATCCATTTGCAAAGACACAGCTGCTGGGATTTGTTGTTCTATTGCTGCTACTTGTAGTCCTTGTTTCTGTGTGCACTGCAGCCAAGGTAGCAGCACCTGAACCCCTTTATACATAGTTACACAGTAGGTCCAGAGAGAAAGGGACAAAGTAACTGTGGAGAAACCAACCTCGCCACTGGGTTTTGGAGGGGGCAGATTGCCAGCCTCTTGCCCCAGGATTATGGGCCCTCTCATCAGCCCATGCTAAACGTTTGAACCCCTGGTCTAATTCCTGCCATCTGGGGATATGTTAGATGTCTGTGTACTGTAAAGGGTGGGACATTGTATATTGAATAGTGATGTCTGTCCTATTGTCCCCACGTGTGTATTGGCGATTTCCCTTTGTCCTGAGAGATAATTGAATGAGTCCTCAATTGTCTCCAGGACAGAAGACATTGTGGTATTCTCCTGCCTGTGATGATTGCATTACCCATGTAGGGTGATTGTGTCACAGGCAGAGGGGAAGGATATGCTGGGGGTGTCTGTATTGTCCCATTGTGTGTGATTGGCTGCTGTATCCCGTGTCGCAGTCTTCCTTCTGGTC
The DNA here is from genome assembly GCA_033119425.1 of Bufotes viridis. Lineage (NCBI taxonomy): Eukaryota > Metazoa > Chordata > Amphibia > Anura > Bufonidae > Bufotes > Bufotes viridis. The sequence goes on along the minus strand of CM065589.1, from coordinate 623,049,434 downwards.
CCCTAGGGAGTGTCCACCAGGTGGGAGACCACCATAAATACCGGGCAGGTAGCCCCCAATAAAGAGAATTCCTGTGTAACCATTAATACGGAGCCTCGTCTCGTACTTGGGGGGAATTGCTACGTCAGAACGTTCTCTTGCCTGTTCCAGGAGAGGAGGACTTCGTGTGGTTCCAGTTTGGTGGATTCCAGTGGTTGTGGGTTGCTTTGCTCTTCGCCAGGGGAATCGGCTGAACGGTATTAACCCTCACTATACCGGGTTATACCGTAACAACTGGTGGCAGCAGTGGGATCGTTCCTACAGGCAGAAGGACAGTGACAGAAGGCACCGTGGATTTTACAATTTGAGGGCAAAGCGTGTCCCAGTACAGCGACCCTAACAGCACCGGGATGGAACCAGCAGTGGAGTATGATGAGGGTGTCATGGATGACCGAGATGCAGTCCGCAAAGGCATCTGGTACCAGGCACTGGGTATTGTGGAGTATCTGCGGGACGAGAGGCTTCCCAAGGACGAGCAGCGACAGCAGAAGCGAGTAGCCCTGCGGATGCCCTTCCTAGGAGAGCAGCCCCTGGAAGAGTGGGTAGAAGACCTGAAGCACCTGGTAAGGCGGGAGATGTGGCTGGAAGATGCCTACCAGGCACTCTGGTGGTATGAAGCTCGGTACCTACCCCGGACAGCCGAGCATGACATGCCAGAGGGAGAGGAGTTTGATGGTCCTGGCTTGTTATGGGAGACTTTTTCAGAGCTGGAGTTTGGGAGCCCTACACAAGCCCGGTTCAGGGACCTCTTTGAGTGGCGGGAGAGCAGGTATGACTGGGACGACACTCACAAAATTGAGCAAGACCTGGTCCACCTGGTGACCCGGGAGATGGAGCTGGAAGAGGACTACCAGCAGCTGTTCCACTCCAGTGAGAGGGCTCAGCGAGAGAGCAGAGTGTCAGACCCGGGTCCAGAGCCCTTTAGCTGGGAGGATATTGTGGAGGTTTACTGGAAAGAACCCCAGGTGGCCGGTGGAGATGGGACCGAGGTCTCTCCACCGGTCCTGCAGGGAATTGGGAGCCCAGTCTCCATTCCCGATCGGCAGAGTGTCCGGCAGGGAATAGAGAGCCCAGTCTCCATTCCCCATTCCCCAGCGGCAGGCTGAGTTACAGGGGGCAGAGACAGTCGGTCCTGTCCCCCAGCGGCAGAGTCAAATGCAGGGAATTGGGAGCCCAGTCTCCATTCCCCATCGGCAGAGTGTCCAGCAGGGAATAGAGAGCCCAGTCTCCTTTCCCCAGCAGCAGGACACTGTATTGGGAGCGGAGACTGTCGGTCTCCCTCCCCAGCGGCTGGAAGTATGTCTGGGAGAGGAGCTTGTTACCCCCTCTCCCCAGTGGCAGGCTAAGTTACAGGGGGCAGAGACAGTCGGTCCTGTCCCCCAGCGGCAGAGTGACTTACTGGGAGAGGAGAGCCTTGTCCTCCCTCCCCATCGGCAGAGTGCCTGGCAGGGAATAGAGAGCCCAGTCTCCTTTCCCCAGCAGCAGGACACTGTATTGGGAGGCGGAGACAGTCGGTCCTGGCCCCCAGCAGCAGAGTGACTTACTGGAAGAGGAGAGCCTTGTCCTCCTCCCCATCGGCAGAGTGTCCGGCAGGGAATAGAGAGCCCAGTCTCCTTTCCCCAGCAGCAGGACACTGTATTGGGAGCGGAGACAGTCGGTCTGCCTCCCCAGCGGCTGGAAGAATGTCTGGGAGAGGAGCTTGTTACCCGCTCTCCCCAACGGCAGCTTAACGCACCAGGGGAGACAGTAAGCCCCACAACAGTAGAGATGGGACCGAGAGCTCTCCACCGGCCCTACAGGGATGCTGGGTAGTCGGCCCAGATCCCCAGCGGCAGCCGGATTTTAAGGGAGTAGGGACAGTCGGTCCTGCTCCCCAGCGGCAGTATGTTTCGCAGGGAGAGAAGAGCATCGTCTCCATTCCCCATCGGCCGTGTGGTTTACAGGGAATTGGGAGCCCAGTCTCCATCCCCAGCGGCTGTTTAACACACCAGGGGAGACAGTAAGCCCCCAACAGTGCAGATGGGACCGTGGTCTCTGCACTCACAGCACAGGGGTAGGGACAGTCGGTCCTGTCCCCCAGCAACAGGGCCGTTTAGCCAAAGGGGAGACAGTCGGTCTCCCCCCACAGCAGCATGGTGGTCTATCTAAAGGGGAGACAGTCGGTCTCTCCCTACAACAGCAGAGCTGTGTATCTAAAGGGGAGACAGTCGGTCTCCCCCTACAACAACCAGGCTCCAACCAGGCTACTTCCGTGGTAGCGCTGGCACCAGGGCAGAGTACCGCTGGTCTCTGCCCACTCAGCAACCCACTCAGGCAGTCTACCAGTCCCCCACACAGCCGTAGTGAGGCACATGGACATGGACAGGTTTATCCCTTGCTCAGGTGTAGTAACCATTTATTGTGGGTGGGCTGTACTGCTGTTTCTGTTTTGTGGGTGGGCTGCTGGACTAACAAGGGCACTGACCGGCAGAAGGTCAGATACCCTGTTAGTCTGTTTGGAAAAAGGGGAGATGTGTGGCGAAACCAAACTCGCCACTGAGTTTTGGAGGGGACAGATTGCCAGCCTCTTGCCCCAGGATTATGGGCCCTCTCATCAGCCCATGCTAAACTTAAACCCCATGGCGATTTGACTGTGTTTGTGGCATCTGAGCGCTGTTTGGATATATTAAGCGCTCAGATCCAAGCCATCTGGGGATATGTTAAATGTCTGTGTTTACTGTAAAGGGTGGGACATGGTATATTGAATAATGATGTCTGTCCTATTGTCCCCACGTGTGTATTGGCGATTTCCCTTTGTCCTGAGAGATAATGGAATGACTCCTCGGTTGTCTCCAGGACAGAAGACATTGTGTATTCTCCTGCCTGTGATGATTACATTAACCTGTGTAGGGTAATTGTATCACAGGCAGAGGGGAGGGATATGCTGGGGGTGTCTGTATTGTCCCATTGTGTGTGATTGGCTGCTGTATCCCCTGTGTCTCAGTCTTCCTTCTGGTCCCCTAGGGGAGTGTCCACCAGGTGGGAGACCACCATAAATACCGGGCAGGTAGCCCCCAATAAAGAGGATTCCTGTTTAACCATCAATACAGAGCCTCGTCTCGTAATTGGGGGAATTGCTACGTCAGAACGTTCTCTTGCCTGTTCCAGGAGAGGAGGACTTCGTATGGTTCCAGTTCGGTGGATTCCAGCGGTTGTGGGTTGCTGTGCTCTTCTCCAGGGAATTGCCCGAACGGTATTAACCCTCACTATACCGGGTTATACCGTAACAGTAACCTATAAAAGAGAGAGGTCCAGAGAGGGAGGGTGAAGTGGCCTAGATAGAGAGAGGAAAGGACGAAGTGGCCTATAGACAAAGAGGCCTAAGGGAGCATCTGCGTACAGTGAGGGGGTCCAGCGTAGAAAATTAGATGGTCAGAAGTGTGGAGTGCTCAGAGCACAATCAAAAACTGAGACCAGCCAGCCCCAGTAGAACCCCAAGGTCTTATGGGTGAACAACTATGATCCAGCAGAGTAGTTCTCAGGTCCTCCAGGCTTATTGTGTACACTGTGGGAGGACAGCTAGATGATGCAAGTAGCGGGACTGCGCTGGGTGCCTACAGGAATGCTCAAGCAGGGATATGGTCCCTAGTGACGGCAGAAACATCTCACTAGAGTTTCCCAAGTTTCTCCAGAAAGGATTCATCAGGTGATGACTTATTCCACCAAGATGTTCCCTCCTCAGTATGGACAGCCAGGTCCAATCTACTTCTGCCACAGGAAGCAGTGGTGGGTTAAGACCAGCCTTAACCCATCACTGAAGGTCTGGCCATCTGTCATACCACTGAGACAGGCCGTTAGATGATGGAGGGTGGAGTTAGTGGCCGATTCCTCGTTCATCAAAAATCCATCACTCTGTAGTCATCTGTGTGAGCAAGACTAGGTCAAGAGAGGTTCAGTTCTTGAACATTGTGGAAAGTGAAGCGCATCACTCATCAAAACTTCGTGGTAGTCAGCAACCAGATTGCGCCTTTCATTTTTCCAGGGAAGTTTAAGAAATGAAAGCTGCTCTCTCAAAGTTTGCTGTGGCTTACAAAGACAGTCTGGTAATTAGACAGCTTTGATAAAAGAGGACCACAGTCTATCTGAAAGTTACAGAACTTTATAGCACGGTGAAGTTTCAGGAGTCTGTACTGAGTCGTCAGTCAAAGTTCAGCTTCACGTGAGAAGAGCTTCTCCTCCTATGTCCCAATGACAACCCTGCCTGAGTGGAACATGTTATATCAGGTTTATAGACTGTCCTGGGGTGTGACCATGTCCCTGCAGACATTCCTGGAAGGATTGTAAAGGTAAAGACTAGGGTAACCGAATCGACCCAAGTGAAAGAGAGGACCTGGTGGAAACCTGCTGCGGTCTACAAGAGACATGATGCTGGGAGAAGATTCATCATCCAGCACCTTCACTAAAAGTTATCTTCAGGAGTAAATAGGTGCATTTATGGTCCTAAACATGATTACTAAAGGGAAAGTCATGAGATGTGAATTCCATCCTGGAAAGGCAGCATAGGAACCGGTATCAGCTAGGAGACTGCTTTATCTTCAGGACCAGCCTCAATGGACACATAAAAGGCATGGGCCTCCACTAAATGGGGTGTCCTTAATGTACCATGGCTCCATCTCTTTCTAGAGATGAATTGGTTGGAGATTTTATTATTAGCTGTGTATACAGGGAATGGCGCTCTGGACCTACTGTACCTGCACATAAAGACTCTCTGCAGACGTGTGAGGATGGACAGGAGGAACAGAAGGATCCAGGTGTGTACGGCTTCTCTCCTTGAAAGTTGCCCCTGTAGAATGAAACATAAAAGGTTCAGATTAGGGCTAGTCTTAGAGTTCAGGTTAGTCTTAGAGTTCAGGTTAGTCTTAGAGTTCAGGTTAGTCTTAGAGTTCAGGTTAGTCTTAGAGTTCAGGTTAGTCTTAGAGTTCAGGTTAGGATTAGAATTCAGGCTAGGATTAGAATTCAGGCTAGGATTAGAGTTCAGGTTGGGATTAGAGGTCGGGTTACGATTAGAGTTCAGGTTAGGATTAGATTTCAGGTTAGGATTAGAGTTCTGATTAGAGTTAGAGGTTTGGTTATGATTATGGTTAAAATGAGCAGGTTTTAGGATTAGTGTTAGGATTAGTAATAAGGGTAGGACTAGTTAGGATTAGTGTTAGGATTAGTATTAAAGGTAGGACCAGTTAGGATTAGGAGCAGCTGTGATAAGAGTTGATTGTTGGTGAACAGATATCTCTCCTTAATCCACCATAAACATTCAGACTCCCCAAGAACATTAGGCATGATTAAACCCAACAACTCTTCTCTCCCCAACATCTGGTATCAGATAGGATCTAGGAGGTCCCTGCACCTATTGGATGGTCAGCCTGGATCCTCACAAAATTGTTGGGTCACCAGCATATATCTTGTGTATACAGCCAGCTATAGTGTTAGGGCGAGTGCTGATCACGCACCTCCTGTCAATGTCCATGAGATTTCATTTAGGGTTACACTGCTGGGTGTTTAGTCCAACAGTGAGAGCTGAGGTTAGTGTTAGGATTAGGTTAAGATTGGCTGTGATTTGGCGGTAGTATCCGGGTTGGATTTAGGGTCAGCATCTGCTGTGATGTGGGTTTGATATTAAGTAACATTTAGTATTACGGTTGAAAGTCAATTATTCGTTGGAGTCTTGCACATGACCATATCCGCTTTGCATTCTGGAAATCACAGATCCACTAACATGGATCCCGGCCGTGTGCATGCCACCGAGTGCTGTCCGCATCATTGGAAATGAATGGGTCTGTGTGCGATCCACAAAAATGAGGATCAGATGGAGACTGAGAATACGGTCATGTGTATGAGGCCTTAGGCTTATTTTGTTTCTGGCACACTTCTCCATGCAGGTTATTATTAGCTGTCATCAGAGTTAGAGGTAAGGCTAGGGTAGCGTTAGCATTAGCTGTGGTTTGGTTTACCTCAGTGCTGAGATGAGCTTCAATTTCTCAATGTCCTCTATATGCAGTAGTGTTAGTAGTAGGGTTAAGAATCGGGTACGGCCTAAGGTTAGGATTAGCTCTTAATCCTCAGTTCCCTTGGTATACATTCAGCTTCTTATATGCAGATGATCCAGGTTAATCCACCCTGTAATCATCTGGATTACTGTCCGCTTCTGTCTAGGTTCATCCCATTTATTGGACCCTCTACTCACACAGCGGCTTCAGGTACTTTATTGGCCCACAGGATTTTATGAGAAATGTTTGATGTTTTTATGGAGAACTTAATTTTCGTTTGATATTTTTAGGTACAACTATTCTTTGTGTGAAGCAGAGGTAACACTTACGGAGGTTCATAGTTACAGACCAGGAGAAACATATTCGACTCATCAAATCCTTCAAGTTTTTCACAGAAATTCTCTCCACAGCCGACCGCTCGGTATTGGCCCAGACTATCTAAGATAGAAAATAAAGATATAGAGTCAGGGTTAGGAGGATCTGTAAGTATCTAATCTTCAATCTGCTCATGTGGTCACAATAAAAGCAAGGGACGGACAGGGACAGTGTGAAGATCACGAGGCAGAGGGGAGAAGGGTGGGCAAGAAAGAGAAGACTGGACAAGATGGAGGGTAGAAGGATTGGAAAAATGTAGAAGACTGGGCAGTGTGAAGATCACGAGGCAGAGGCGAGAAGGGTGGGCAAGAAAGAGAAGACTGGACAAGATGGAGGGTAGAAGGATTGGAAAATGTAGAAGACTGGGCAGTGTGTAGATTACTGGGCAGAGGGGAGAAGGGGGCAAGAAAGAGAAGACTGGACAAGATGGAGGGTAGAAGAATTGGAAAATGTAGAAGACTGGGCAGTGTGTAGATCACTGGGCAGAGGGCAGAAGGGTGGGCAAGAAAGAGAAGACTGGGCAAGATGGAGGGTAGAAGGATTGGGAAAATGTAGAAGACTGGGCAGTGTGAAGATCAAGAGGCAGAGGGGAGAAGGGTGGGCAAGAAAGAGAAGACTGGACAAGAGAGGGTAGAAGGATTGGAAAAGTGTAGAAGACTGGGCAGTGTGTAGATTACTGGGCAGAGGGAGAAGGGGGCAAGAAAGAAGACTGGACAAGATGGAGGGTAGAAGGATTGGGAAAATGTAGAAGACTGGACAGTGTGAAGATTACTGGGCAGAGGGGAGAAGGGTGGGCAAGAAAGAGAAGACTGGACAAGAGAGGGTAGAAGGATTGGAAAAGTGTAGAAGACTGGGCAGTGTGTAGATTACTGGGCAGAGGGGAGAAGGGGGCAAGAAAGAAGACTGGACAAGATGGAGGGTAGAAGGATTGGAAAAATGTGGAAGACTGGGCAATGTGTAGATTACTGGGCAGAGGGCAGGAGGGGGCAAGAAAGAGAAGACTGGACAAGAGGGAGGGTAGAAGGATTGGAAAAATGTAGAAGACTGGGCAGTGTGTAGATTACTGGGCAGAGGGAGAAGGTGGGCAAGAAAGAGAAGACTGGACAAGATGGAGGGTAGAAGGATTGGAAAAGTGTAGAAGACTGGGCAGTGTGTAGATTACTGGGCAGAGGGGAGAAGACTGGGCAAGATGGAGGGTAGAAGGATTGGAATAATGCAGAAGACTGGGCAGTGTGAAGATCACGAGGCAGAGGGGAGAAGGTGGGCAATAAAGAGAAGACTGGACAAGATGGAGGGTAGAAGGATTGGAAAAGTGTAGAAGACTGGACAGGGTGTAGATTACTGGGCAGAGGGGAGAAGGGGGCAAGAAAGAGAAGACTGGACAAGTGGGAGGGTAGAAGGATTGGAAAAGTGTAGAAGACTGGACAGGGTGTAGATTACTGGGCAGAATGGAGAAGGGTGGGCAAGAAAGAGAAGACTGGACAAGAGGGAGGGTAGAAGGATTGGAAAAGTGTAGAAGACTGGGCAGTGTGTAGATTACTGTTAAGAGTGGAGAAGGTGGGCAAGAAAGAGAAGACTGGACAAGATGGAGGGTAGAAGGATTGGAAAAGTGTAGAAGACTGGGCAATGTGTAGATTACTGGGCAGAGGGGAGAAGACTGGGCAAGATGGAGGGTAGAAGGATTGGAAAAATGCAGAAGACTGGGCAGTGTGAAGATCACGAGGCAGAGGGAGAAGGTGGGCAATAAAGAGAAGACTGGACAAGATGGAGGGTAGAAGGATTGGAAAAGTGTAGAAGACTGGACAGGGTGTAGATTACTGGGCAGAAGGGAGAAGGGTGGGCAAGAAAGAGAAGACTGGACAAGAGGGAGGGTAGAAGGATTGGAAAAGTGTAGAAGACTGGACAGGTTGTAGATTACTGGGCAGAAGGGAGAAGGGTGGGAAAGAAAGAGAAGACTGGACAAGAGGGAGGGTAGAAGGATTGGAAAAGTGTAAAAGACTGGGCAGTGTGTAGATTACTGTTAAGAGGGGAGAAGGGTGGGCAAGAAAGAGAAGACTGGGCAAGATGGAGGGTAGAAGGATTGGAAAAATGCAGAAGACTGGGCAGTGTGTAGATTACTGGGCAGGGAGAGGGAGAGGAGAGGGGGCAAGAAAGAGAAGACTGGACAAGATGGAGGGTAGAAGGATTGGAAAATGTAGAAGACTGCACAGTGTGAAGATCACGAGGCAGAGGGGAGAAGGGGGCAAGAAAGAGAAGACTGGACAAGATGGAGGGTAGAAGGATTGGAAAATGTAGAAGACTGGGCAATGTGTAGATTACTGGGCAGAGGGCAGGAGGGGGCAAGAAAGAGAAGACTGGACAAGAGGGAGGGTAGAAGGATTGGAAAAGTGTAGAAGACTGGACAGTGTGTAGATTACTGGGCAGAGGGCAGGAGGGGGCAAGAAAGAGAAGACTGGGCAAGAGGGAGGGTAGAAGGATTGGAAAAGTGTAGGACTGGGCAGTGTGAAGATTACTGGGCAGAGGGGAGAAGGGGGCAAGAAAGAGAAGACTGGACAAGATGGAGGTTAGAAGGATTTGAAAAATGCAGAAGACTGGGCAGTGTGAAGATCACGAGGCAGAGGGGAGAAGGGGGGCAAAAAAGAGAAGACTGGACAAGATGGAGGGTAGAAGGATTGCCAAAATGTAGAAGACTGGGCAGAGGGGAGAAGAATGGGCAAGATAGATGTGGACAGTATATAGAGGTGTACAGTGTAGATAGGGGTGTACAGTGTAGATAGGGGTGTACAGTGTAGATAGGGGTGTACAGTATACAGGGGTGTACAGTGCATACAATGCTCTTTGCTAGTAGGACTACTCTGTATGGATAGGACAACAATTTGATAAAACGGCTCTTTTCGGCTAGGACTGCCCTGATTGGACAGGACTGCTGATAGGACTGTTGTGTGTATATAGGACTCCTCTTTTAGGATAGGACGGCTGTGTGCGGATGAGACCGCTCTTTTCAGATAGGACTGCCCATACAGGACGGTATGTAGTAGATTAGTAGTAATCTGAGATAGCAGACAGAGATCTAGAAATCATTCATCCTTCCAATGCTCTGCAGGGCCGCACGATGGATGCCAGTGGGTTGTGTGGAGAGGAGCTGTACCTGGGTGTAGTGTCCACACATCTGTCCTTCCTGACAGCTTTCAGTGGTGAAGTTGTAGTAGTCGCGCTCTCGATGCCAGTCAGCCAGACCCAGCTCCACATCCAGACTGGAGCCAGACATTATAAAGAGGTTCTCTCCTCGGAACCCGCGCTCCTCGTTATGATCCCAGATACATTTTGCAGCATAAGATTTTGCCAGGTCTTCAAGCCGTCTGGTCCCATCGCTGCAAAAATACAAAACAACTGGAAGTATAGCACTGACAGCCATTACAGGGTTCCTCCACATTCATCAATACGATCAGTAACCGATCCACGTGTCTCCATGTAAAGGCGCTAAAGTGGGATATACAACAACTGGTGTACACATCACATCTACAGTCCATACATCATATCTACAGTCCAGTGACCGGTGTACACATCACATCTACAGTCCATACATCACATCTACAGTCCAGTGAACGGTGTACACATCACATCTACAGTCCAGTGACCAATGTACACATTACATCTACAGTCCAGTGACCGGTGTACACATCACATCTACAGTCCAGTGACCGGTGTACACATCACATCTACAGTCCATACATCACATCTACAGTCCAGTGACCAATGTATACATCACATCTACAGTCCAGTGACCGGTGTACACATCACATCTACAGTCCAGTGACCGGTGTACACATCACATCTACAGTACATACATCACATCTACAGTCCAGTGACCGGTGTACACATCACATCTACAGTCCATACATCACATCTACAGTCCAGTGACCGGTGTTCACATTACATCTACAGTCCAGTGACCGGTGTACACATCACATCTACAGTCCAGTGACCAATGTACACATTACATCTACAGTCCAGTGACCAATGTCCACATTACATCTACAGTCCATACATCACATCTACAGTCCAGTGACCGGTGTACACATCACATCTACAGTCCAGTGACCGGTGTACACATCACATCTAAAGTCCAGTGACCGGTGTACACATCACATCTACAGTCCATTGACCGGTGTACACATCACATCTACAGTCCATACATCACATCTACAGTCCAGTGACCGGTGTACACATCACATCTACAGTCCATACATCACATCTACAGTCCAGTGACCAATGTACACATTACATCTACAGTCCAGTGACCGGTGTACACATCACATCTACAGTCCAGTGACCAATGTACACATCACATCTACAGTCCATACATCACAAATACAGTCCAGTGAATAGATGTGATGTATGTACTGTAGATGTGATGTGTACACTAGTCATTGGACTGTATATATGATGTATGGACTGTAGATGTGATGTGTACACCGGTCACTGGACTGTAGATGTGATGTGTACATTGGTCACTGGACTGTATATGTGATGTATGCACTGTAGATGTGATGTATACATTGGTCACTGGACTGTAGATGTGATGTATGGACTGTAGATGTGATGTGTACACTAGTCACTGGACTGTAAATGTGATGTGTACACCGGTCACTGGACTGTAGATGTGATGTATGGACTGTAGATGTGATGTATACACCGGTCACTGGACTGTATATGTGATGTATACACCAGTCACTGGACTGTAGATGTGATGTATGTACTGTACATGTGATGTGTACACCGGTCACTGGACTGTAGATGTGATGTATGTACTGTACATGTGATGTGTACACCGGTCACTGGACTGTAGATGTGATGTGTACACCGGTCACTGGACTGTAGATGTGATGTGTACACCGGTCACTGGACTGTAGATGTGATGTGTACACCGGTCACTGGACTGTAGATGTGATGTATGTACTGTACATGTGATGTGTACACCGGTCACTGGACTGAAGATGTGATGTGTACACCGGTCACTGGACTGTAGATGTGATGTATGTACTGTACATGTGATGTGTACACCAGTCACTGGACTGTAGATGTGATGTATGTACTGTACATGTGGTGTGTACACCGGTCACTGGACTGTAGATGTAATGTGTACACCGGTCACTAGACTGTAGATGTGATGTGTACATTGGTCACTGGACTGTAGATGTGATGTGTACACCGGTCACTGGACTGTAGATGTGATGTGTACACCGGTCACTGGACTGTAGATGTGATGTGTACACCGGTCACTGGACTGTAGATGTGATGTGTACACCGGTCACTGGACTGTAGATGTAATGTGTACACCGGTCAGTGGACTGTAGATGTAATGTGTACACCGGTCACTGGACTGTAGATGTGATGTATGGACTGTATGTGTGATGTGTACACCGGTCACTGGACTGTATATGTGATGTATGGACTGTATGTGTGATGTGTACACCGGTCACTGGACTGTAGATGTAATGTGTACACCGTCACTGGACTGTAGATGTAATGTGTACACCGGTCACTGGACTGTAGATGTGATGTATGTACTGTAGATGTGATGTGTACACCGGTCACTGGACTGTAGATGTGATGTATGGACTGTAAATGTGATGTGTACACCGGTCACTGGACTGTAGATGTGATGTGTACACCGGTCACTGGACTGTAGATATGATGTATGTACTGTAGATGTGATGTGTACATTGGTCACTGGACTGTAGATGTGATGTATGTACTGTAGATGTGATGTGTACACCGGTCACTGGACTGTAGATGTGTACACAGGTCACTGGACTGTATATGTAATGTGTACACCGGTCACTGGACTGTAGATGTGATGTGTACACAGGTCACTGGACTGTAGATGTGATGTATGTACTGTACATGTGATGTGTACACTACAGTCCAGTGACCGGTGTACACATCACATCTACAGTCCAGTGACCAATGTACACATCACATCTACAGTCCAGTGACCGGTGTACACATCACATCTACAGTCCAGTGACCGGTGTACACATCACATCTACAGTCCAGTGACCGGTGTACACATCACATCTACAGTCCAGTGACCGGTGTACACATCACATCTACAGTCCAGTGACCAATGTACACATCACATCTACAGTGTGATGTGTACACCGGTCACTGGACTGTAGATGTGATGTGTACACAGTCACTGGACTGTAGATGTGATGTGTACATTGGTCACTGGACTGTAGATGTGATGTACACCGGTCACTGGACTGCAGTGTACACATCACATCTACAGTCTAGTGACCGGTGTACACATTACATCTACAGTCCAGTGACCGGTGTACACACCACATGTACAGTACATACATCACATCTACAGTCCAGTGACTGGTGTACACATCACATGTACAGTACATACATCACATCTACAGTCCAGTGACCGGTGTACACATCACATCTTCAGTCCAGTGACCGGTGTTCACATCACATGTACAGTACATACATCACATCTACAGTCCAGTGACCGGTGTACACATCACATCTACAGTCCAGTGACCGGTGTACACATCACATCTACAGTCCAGTGACCGGTGTACACATCACATCTACAGTCCAGTGACCAATGTACACATCACATCTACAGTCCATACATCACATATACAGTCCAGTGACCGGTGTACACATCACATCTACAGTACATACATCACATCTACAGTCCAGTGACCAATGTACACATCACATCTACAGTCCATACATCACATATACAGTCCAGTGACCGGTGTACACATCACATCTACAGTACATACATCACATCTACAGTCCAGTGACCGGTGTACACATCACATCTACAGTCCATACATCACATCTACAGTCCAGTGACCGGTGTACACATCACATCTACAGTACATACATCACATCTACAGTCCAGTGACCAATGTACACATCACATCTACAGTCCATACATCACATATACAGTCCAGTGACCGGCGTACACATCACATCTACAGTCCATACATCACATCTACAGTCCAGTGACCAATGTACACATCACATCTACAGTCAATACATCACATCTACAGTCCAGTGACCGGTGTACACATCACATCTACAGTCCAGTGACCGGTGGACACATCACATCTACAGTCCAGTGACCGGTGTACACATCACATCTACAGTCCAGTGACCGGTGTACACATCACATCTACAGTACATACATCACATCTACAGTCCAGTGACCAATGTACACATCACATCTACAGTCCATACATCACATATACAGTCCAGTGACCGGTGTACACATCACATCTACAGTACATACATCACATCTACAGTCCAGTGACCGGTGTACACATCACATCTACAGTCCATACATCACATCTACAGTCCAGTGACCGGTGTACACATCACATCTACAGTACATACATCACATCTACAGTCCAGTGACCAATGTACACATCACATCTACAGTCCATACATCACATATACAGTCCAGTGACCGGCGTACACATCACATCTACAGTCCATACATCACATCTACAGTCCAGTGACCAATGTACACATCACATCTACAGTACATACATGACATCTACAGTCCAGTGACCGGTGTACACATAACATCTACAGTCCATACATCACATATACAGTCCAGTGACCGGTGTTCACATCACATCTACAGTCCATACATCACATCTACAGTCCAGTGACCAATGTACACATCACATCTACAGTCCATACATCACATCTACAGTCCAGTGAACGGTGTACACATCACATCTACAGTCCAGTGAACGGTGTACACATCACATCTACAGTCCAGTGACCGGTGTACACATCACATCTACAGTCCAGTGACCGGTGTACACATCACATCTACAGTCCAGTGACCGGTGTACACATCACATCTACAGTCCATACATCACATCTACAGTCCAGTGACCAATGTATACATCACATCTACAGTCCAGTGACCGGTGTACACATCACATCTACAGTCCAGTGACCGGTGTACACATCACATCTACAGTCCAGTGACCGGTGTACACACCACATCTACAGTACATACATCACATCTACAGTCCAGTGACCGGTGTACACATCACATCTACAGTCCAGTGACCAATGTACACATCACATCTACAGTACATACATCACATCTACAGTCCAGTGACCGGTGTACACATCACATCTACAGTCCATACATCACATCTACAGTACATACATCACATATACAGTCGAGTGATCAGTGTATACATCACATCTACAGTCCAGTGACTGGTGTACACATCACATCTACAGTCCAGTGACCGGTGTACACATCACATCTACAGTACATACATCACATCTACAGTCCAGTGACCGGTGTACACATCACATCTACAGTCCATACATCACATCTACAGTCCAGTGACCGGTGTTCACATTACATCTACAGTCCAGTGACCGGTGTACACATCACATCTACAGTCCAGTGACCAATGTACACATTACATCTACAGTCCAGTGACCAATGTCCACATTACATCTACAGTCCATACATCACATCTACAGTCCAGTGACCGGTGTACACATCACATCTACAGTCCAGTGACCGTGTACATCACATCTAAAGTCCAGTGACCGGTGTACACATCACATCTACAGTCCATTGACCGGTGTACACATCACATCTACAGTCCATACATCACATCTACAGTCCAGTGACCGGTGTACACATCACATCTACAGTCCATACATCACATCTACAGTCCAGTGACCAATGTACACATTACATCTACAGTCCAGTGACCGGTGTACACATCACATCTACAGTCCAGTGACCAATGTACACATCACATCTACAGTCCATACATCACAAATACAGTCCAGTGACTAGATGTGATGTATGTACTGTAGATGTGATGTGTACACTAGTCATTGGACTGTATATATGATGTATGGACTGTAGATGTGATGTGTACATTGGTCACTGGACTGTATATGTGATGTATGCACTGTAGATGTGATGTATGCATTGGTCACTGGACTGTAGATGTGATGTATGGACTGTAGATGTGATGTGTACACTAGTCACTGGACTGTAAATGTGATGTGTACACCGGTCACTGGACTGTAGATGTGATGTATGGACTGTAGATGTGATGTATACACCGGTCACTGGACTGTATATGTGATGTATACACCGGTCACTGGACTGTAGATGTGATGTATGTACTGTACATGTGATGTGTACACCGGTCACTGGACTGTAGATGTGATGTATGTACTGTACATGTGATGTGTACACCGGTCACTGGACTGTAGATGTGATGTGTACACCGGTCACTGGACTGTAGATGTGATGTACTGTACTGTACTGTGATGATGTACACCAGTCACTGGACTGTAGATGTGATGTATGTACTGTACATGTGATGTGTACACGGTCACTGGACTGTAGATGTAATGTGTACACCGGTCACTAGACTGTAGATGTGATGTGTACATTGGTCACTGGACTGTAGATGTGATGTGTACACCGGTCACTGGACTGTAGATGTGATGTGTACACCGGTCACTGGACTGTAGATGTGATGTGTACACCGGTCACTGGACTGTAGATGTGATGTGTACACCGGTCACTGGACTGTAGATGTAATGTGTACACCGGTCAGTGGACTGTAGATGTAATGTGTACACCGGTCACTGGACTGTAGATGTGATGTATGGACTGTATGTGTGATGTGTACACCGGTCACTGGACTGTATATGTGATGTATGGACTGTATGTGTGATGTGTACACCGGTCACTGGACTGTAGATGTAATGTGTACACCGGTCACTGGACTGTAGATGTAATGTGTACACCGGTCACTGGACTGTAGATGTGATGTATGTACTGTAGATGTGATGTGTACACCGGTCACTGGACTGTAGATGTGATGTATGGACTGTAAATGTGATGTGTACACCGGTCACTGGACTGTAGATGTGATGTGTACACCGGTCACTGGACTGTAGATATGATGTATGTACTGTAGATGTGATGTGTACATTGGTCACTGGACTGTAGATGTGATGTATGTACTGTAGATGTGATGTGTACACCGGTCACTGGACTGTAGATGTGTACACCGGTCACTGGACTGTATATGTAATGTGTACACCGGTCACTGGACTGTAGATGTGATGTGTACACCGGTCACTAGACTGTAGATGCGATGTATGTACTGTACATGTGATGTGTACACTACAGTCCAGTGACCGGTGTACATCACATCTACAGTCCAGTGACCAATGTACACATCACATCTACAGTCCAGTGACCGGTGTACACATCACATCTACAGTCCAGTGACCGGTGTACACATCACATCTACAGTCCAGTGACCGGTGTACACATCACATCTACAGTCCAGTGACCGGTGTACACATCACATCTACAGTCCAGTGACCAATGTACACATCACATCTACAGTGTGATGTGTACACGGTCACTGGACTGTAGATGTGATGTGTTCCCTGGTCACTGGACTGTAGATGTGATGTATACATTGGTCACTGGACTGTAGATGTGATGTATACACCGGTCACTGGACTGTAGTGTACACATCACATCTACAGTCTAGTGACCGGTGTACACATTACATCTACAGTCCAGTGACCGGTGTACACACCACATGTACAGTACATACATCACATCTACAGTCCAGTGACTGGTGTACACATCACATGTACAGTACATACATCACATCTACAGTCCAGTGACCGGTGTACACATCACATCTTCAGTCCAGTGACCGGTGTTCACATCACATCTACAGTACATACATCACATCTACAGTCCAGTGACCGGTGTACACATCACATCTACAGTCCAGTGACCGGTGTACATCACATCTACAGTCCAGTGACCGGTGTACACATCACATCTACAGTCCAGTGACCAATGTACACATCACATCTACAGTCCATACATCACATATACAGTCCAGTGACCGGTGTACACATCACATCTACAGTACATACATCACATCTACAGTCCAGTGACCAATGTACACATCACATCTACAGTCCATACATCACATCTACAGTCCAGTGACCGGTGTACACATCACATCTACAGTACATACATCACATCTACAGTCCAGTGACCGGTGTACACATCACATCTACAGTCCATACATCACATCTACAGTCCAGTGACCGGTGTACACATCACATCTACAGTACATACATCACATCTACAGTCCAGTGACCAATGTACACATCACATCTACAGTCCATACATCACATATACAGTCCAGTGACCGGTGTACACATCACATCTACAGTCCATACATCACATCTACAGTCCAGTGACCAATGTACACATCACATCTACAGTACATACATGACATCTACAGTCCAGTGACCGGTGTACACATAACATCTACAGTCCATACATCACATATACAGTCCAGTGACCGGTGTTCACATCACATCTACAGTCCATACATCACATCTACAGTCCAGTGACCAATGTACACATCACATCTACAGTCCATACATCACATCTACAGTCCAGTGACCGGTGTACACATCACATCTACAGTCCAGTGACCGGTGGACACATCACATCTACAGTCCAGTGACCGGTGTACACATCACATCTACAGTCCAGTGACCGGTGTACACATCACATCTACAGTCCATACATCACGTCTACAGTACATACATCACATCTACAGTCCAGTGACCAGTGTATTCATCACATCTACAGACAATACATCACATCTACAGTCCAGTGACCAGTGTACACATCAAATATACAGTCCATACATCACATCTACAGTCCAGTGACCTGTGTACACATCAAATATACAGTCCAGTGACTGGTGTATACATCACATCTACAGACAATACATCACATCTACAGTCCAGTAACCGGTGTACACATCACATCTACAGTCCAGTGACCGGTGTACACATCACATCTACAGTCCAGTGACCGGTGTACACATCACATCTACAGTCCAGTGACCGGTGTACACATCCCATCTACAGTCCAGTGACCGGTGTACACATCACATCTACAGTCCATACATCACATATACAGTCCAGTGACCGGTGTACACATCACATCTACAGTCCAGTGACCGGTGTACACATCACATCTACAGTCCATTGACCGGTGTACACATCACATCTACAGTCCATTGACCGGTGTACACATCACATCTACAGTCCAGTAACCGGTGTACACATCACATCTACAGTCCATACATCACAAATACAGTCCAGTGACCGGTGTACACATCACATCTACAGTCCAGTAACCGGTGTACACATCACATCTACAGTCCATACATCACAACTACAGTCCAGTGACCGGTGTACACATCACATCTACAGTCCAGTGACCGGTGTACACATCACATCTACAGTCCAGTGACCAGTGTACACATCACATCTACAGTCCAGTGACCTGTGTACACATCTACAGTCCAGTGACCGGTGTACACATCACATCTACAGTCCATTGACCGGTGTACATAACACATCACATCTACAGTCCAGTGACCGGTGTACACATCACATCTACAGCACATACATCACATCTACAGTCCAGTGACCGGTGTACACATCACATCTACAGTCCATACATCACATCTACAGTCCAGTGACCAGTGTACACATCACACATTCAGTCCATACATCACATCTACAGTACATACATCACATCTACAGTCCAGTGACCGCTGTACACATCACATCTACAGTACATACATCACATCTACAGTCCAGTGACCGGTGTATACATCCCATCTACAGTCCATACATCACATCTACAGTCCAGTGACCGGTGTACACATCACATCTACAGTCCAGAGAATGGTGTACAAATCACATATACAGTCCATACATCACATCTACAGTCCAGTGACCGGTGTACACATCACATCTACAGTCCAGTGACCGGTGTACACATCACATCTACAGTCCAGTGACCTGTGTACACATCACATCTACAGTCCAGTGACCGGTGTACACATCACATCTACAGTCCAGTGACCTGTGTACACATCTACAGTCCAGTGACCGTGTACACATCACATCTACAGTCCAGTGACCGTGTGTACATCACATCTACAGTCCAGTGACCGATGTACACATCACATCTACAGTCCATTGACCGTGTACATAACACATCACATCTACAGTCCAGTGACCGTGTACTACATCACATCTACAGTCACATACATCACATCTACAGTCCAGTGACCGGTGTACACATCACATCTACAGTCCATACATCACATCTACAGTCCAGTGACATGCGTATACATCACATCATACAGTCCATACATCACATCTACGCCAGTACATACATCACATCTACAGTCCAGTGACCGTGTACACATCACATCTACAGTCACATACATCACATCTACAGTCCAGTGACCAGTGTACATCACATCTACAGTCCATACATCACATCTACAGTCCAGTGACGGTGTACACATCACATCTCAGTCCAGTGCATCACATCTACAGTACATACATCACATCTACAGTCCAGTGACCGTGTACACATCACATCTACAGTCATACATCACATCTACAGTCATGACCGGTGTACATCATCTACAGTACATCATCACATCTACAGTCCAGTGACCGGTGTACACATCACATCTACAGTCCATACATCACATCTACAGTCCAGTGACCGGTGTACACATTACATCTACAGTCCAGTGACCGGTGTACACATCACATCTACAGTCCAGTGACCGGTGTACACATTACATCTACAGTCCAGTGACCGGTGTACACATCACATCTACAGTCCAGTGACCGGTCTACATATCACATCTACAGTCCAGTGACCGGTGTACACATCACATCTACAGTCTAGTGACCAGTGTACACATCACATCTACAGTCCAGTGACCTGTGTACACATCTACAGTCCAGTGACCGGTGTATACATCACATCTACAGTCCATACATCACATCTACAGTCCAGTGACCGGTGTAAACATCACATCTACAGTCCATATCACATCTACAGTCCAGTGACCGGTGTATTCATCACATCTACAGTCCAGTGACCGGTGTATTCATCACATCTACAGTCCAGTGACCAGTGTACACATCACACATACAGTCCATACATTTCATATACAGTCCAGTGACCGGTGTACACATCACACATACAGTCCATACATCACATCTACAGTCCAGTGACCGGTGTACACATTACATCTACAGTCCAGTGACCGGTGTACACATTACATCTACAGTCCAGTGACCGGTGTACACATCACATCTACAGTCCAGTGACTGGTGTATACATCACATCTACAGTTCATACATCACATCTACAGTCCAGTGACCGGTGTACACATCACATCTTCAGTCCATACATCACATCTACAGTCCAGTGATCAGTGTATACATCACATCTACAGTACCATACATCACATCTACAGTCCAGTGACCGGTGTACACATCACATCTACAGTCCAGTGACCGGTATATTTATCACATCTACAGTCCAGTGACCGGTGTATTCATCACATCTACAGTCCAGTGATCAGTGTATACATCACATTTACAGTCCATACATCACATCTACAGTCCAGTGAATGGTGTACACATCACATCTACAGTCCAGTGACCGGTGTCTACATCAAATCTACAGTCCAGTGAATGGTGTATATGTCACTCTTATTTCTTACTGAGGTCAGTGTGGCTGACTATTGACTGTTGACTGTTTCGGCAGTTTGAAGGTCACAAGATAATATCTAAACAATGTAAATGTTGAATGGAGTGTTCAAATTAAACAGAAAAAAGACAACAATGATACAACCAACCACCAAGTCATAGAAAGTGCCATTGACTACCAGCCACCAAGTCATAAAATGTACCACCGACCACAAGAAAGCAGGTCATAGAATGTACCACTGACAACCAGCCCCCAAGCATAGAATGTACCAGTGTCCACCATCCAGGAAGTCCTAGAATGTTCCACTGACCACCAGCCAGTAAGTCAAAGAATGTACCACTGATCACCAGCCACCAACTCATAGAGTGTACCACTCACCACCAGCCAGAAAATTATAGAATGTACCACTGACCACCATCCAGGAAGTCATAGAATGTACAACTGACCTCCCGCCACCAAGTCATAGAATGTTCCACTGACCACCAGCCCCCAAGTCATAGAATGTACCACCGACCACAAGAAAGCAGGTCATAGAATGTACCACTGACAACCAGCCCCCAAGGCATAGAATGTACCAGTGTCCACCATCCAGGAAGTTCTAGAATGTTCCACTGACCACCAGCCACCAAGTCATAGAATGTACCACTGATCACCAGCCACCAAGTCATAGAATGTACCACTGACCACCAGCCACCAAGTCATAGAATGTACCACTGAGCACCAGTTACCAAGTCACACAATGTACCGCTGTCCACCAGCCAGAAAGTCATAGGATGTACCACTGACCACCATCCAACAAGTAATGGAATGTTCTTCTGTCCACCAGTCACGAAGTCATAGAATGTACCAATGACCACCAGACAGCAGGTCATAGAATGTACTACTGACCAAAAGTCAGGAAGTCACAGAATGTACCACTGACCACCATTAAGGAAGTCATAGAATGTACCACTCACTACCAGGTTTCAAGTCTTAGAATGGACCACTGACTACCAGCCACCAAGTCATAGAATGTAACACTGACCACCAGCCACCAAGTAATGGAAAGTACGTCTGTCCACCAGCCAGTAAGTCATAGAATGTACCACTGACCACCAGCTACCAAGTGATGGAATGTTCTTCTGTCCACCAGTCACCATGTAAAAGAATGTTCCACTGACCACCAACTAGCAGGTCATAGAATGTACTACTGACCACCAGCCAGGAAGTCATAGAAAGTACCACTGACCACCAGCCACCAGGTCATAGAATGTACTACTGACTACCAGCCAGTAAGTCAAAGAATGTACAACTGACCACCAGTCAATAAGTCATAGAATGTACCACTGAATACCAGACAGAAAATCATAGAATGTACCACTGACCACCAGCCAGAAAATTATAGACTGTACCACTGACCACCATACAGCAAGTCATAGAATGTACAACTGCCCACCATCCAGGAAGTCATAGAATGTACAACTGACCACCAGCCACCAAGTAATGGAATGTTCTTCTGTCCACCAGTCACTAAGTAATAGAATGTACCACTGACCAGCAGACAGCCGGTCATAGAATGTACTACTGACCACCAGCCTGAAAGTCATAGAATGTTCCACTGACCACCAGCCACCAAGTAATGGAATGTACGTCTGTCCACCAGCCACCAAGTCATAGAATGTACCACTGACCACCAGCCAAGTCATAGAATGTACCATTGACCACCAGCCAGGAATTCATAGAATGTATCACTGACCTCCCGCCACCAAGTCATAGAATGTTCCACTGACCACCAGCCCCCAAGTCATAGTATGTACGAATGACCACCATCCACCAAGTCATAGAATGTACCACTGACCACCATCCACCAAGTCATAGAATGTACCACTGACCACCAGCCAGGAAGTCACAGAATGTACCACTGAGCACCAGCCAGGAAGTCATAGAATGTACCACTGACCTCCAACCAGGAAGTCATAGAATGTACCACTGACCACCAGACAGCAAGTCATAGAATGTACCACTGACCACCAGACAGCAGGTCATAGAATGTACCACTGACCACCAGACAGCAGGTCATAGAATGTACCACTGACCACCAGCCCCCAAGTCAGTAGAGTCACATAGTATGTACGAATGACCACCATCCACCAAGTTATAGAATGTACCACTGAATACCAGCCAGAAAGTTATAGAATGTACCACTGACCACCAGCCACCAAGTCATAGAATGTACCACTGACCACCAGACAGCAGGTCATTGAATGTACCACTGACCACCAGCCACCAGGTCATAGAATGTACCACTGACCACCAGCCACCAAGTCATAGAATGTACCACTGACCACCAGCCAGGAAGTCACAGAATGTACCACTGACCACCAGCCAGCAAGTCATAGAATGTACCACTGACCTCCAACCAGGAAGTCATAGAATGTACCACTGACCACCAGACAGCAGGTCATAGAATGTACCACTGACCACCAGACAGCAGGTCATAGAATGTACCACTGACCACCAGCCACCAGTAGTAGAATGTACTACTGACCACCAGCCAGGAAGTCATAGAATGTACTACTGACCACCAGCCAAGTCATAGAATGTACCACTGACCACCATTCACCAAGTCATAGAATGTACCACTGAGCACCAGCCAGGAATTCGCAGAATGTACCACTGACCTCCCGTCACCAAGTCATAGAATGTACCACTGACCACCAGCCAGGAACTCATAGAATGTACCACAGACCACCAGCCAGGAAGTCATAGAATGTACCACTGAGCACCAGCCACCAAGTAATGGAATGTACGTCTGTCCACCAGCCACCAAGTCATAGAATGTACCACTGACCACCAGACAGCAGGTCATAGAATGTACCACTGACCACCAGCCAGGAAGTCATAGAATGTACCACTGACCACCAGCCAGGAAGTCATAGAATGTACCACTTATTACCAGCTTCTAAGTCATAGAATGTACCACTGAGCACCAGCCACCAAGTCTTAGAATGTACCTCTGAGCACCAGCCACCAAGTGATAGAATGTACCACTGACCACCATACAGCAGGTCATAGAATGTACCACTGATCACCAGCCAGGAAGTCATAGAATGTACCACTGACCACCAGACAGCAGGTCATAGAATGTACCACTGATCACCAGCCAGGAAGTCATAGAATGTACCACTGACCACCATCTACAATGTCATAGAATGTACTACTGACCACCAGCCAGCAGGTCATAGAATGTACTACTGACCACCAGTCAGGAAGTTATAGAATGTACCACTGACCACCAGCCAAGTCATAGAATGTACCACTGACCACCAGCCAGGAAGTCATAGAATGTACTACTAACCACCAGCCAGCAGGTCATAGAATGTACTACTGACCACCAGCCAGCAGGTCATAGAATGTACTACTGACCACCAGCCAGCAGGTCATAGAATGTACTACTGACCACCAGCCAAGTCATAGAATGTACCACTGACCACCAGCCAGGAAGTCATAGAATGTACCACTGACCACCAGCCAGCAGGTCATAGAATGTACCACTGACCACCAGCCAAGACATAGAATGTACCACTGACCACCAGCCAGGAATTCATAGAATGTACCACTGACCACCAGCCAGCAGGTCATAGAATGTACTACTGACCACCAGCCAGGAAGTCATAGAATGTACCACTGACCACCAGCCAGCAAGTAATGGAATGTACCACTGACCACTAGCCACCAAGTAATGGAATGTACCACTGACCTCCCGCCACCAAGTCATAGAATGTTCCACTGACCACCAGCCACCAAGTCATAGAATGTACCACTGACCACCAGCCACCAAGTCATAGAATGTACCACTGAGCACCAGCCAGGAAGTCATAGAATGTACCACTGAATACCAGCCAGAAAGTTATAGAATGTACCACTGACCACCAGCCACCAAATCATAGAATGTACCACTGACCACCAGACAGCAGGTCATTGAATGTACCACTGACCACCAGCCAGCAAGTCATAGAATGTACCACTGACCACCAGCCAGGAAGTCATAGAATGTACCACTGACCACCAGCCAGCAAGTCATAGAATGTACCACTGACCACCAGCCACCAAGTAATGGAATATACCACTGACCACCAGCCAGGAAGTCATAGAATGTACCACTGACCACCAGCCAGGAAGTCATAGAATGTACCACTGACCACCAGCCACAAGGTAATGGAATGTACCACTGACCACCAGCCAGGAAGTAATGGAATGTACCACTGACCACCAGCCAGCAAGTAATGGAATGTACCACTGACCTCCAACCAGGAAGTCATGGAATGTACCACTGACCACCAGACAGCAGGTCATAGAATGTACCACTGACCTCCAACCAGGAAGTCATAGAATGTACCACTGACCACCAGCCACCAAGTAATGGAATGTACCACTGACCACCAGCCAGCAAGTAATGGAATGTACCACTGACCACCAGCCAGGAAGTCATAGAATGTACCACTGACCACCAGCCACCAAGTAATGGAATGTACCACTGACCACCAGCCAGGAAGTCATAGAATGTACCACTGACCACCAGCCACCAAGTAATGGAATGTTCTTCTGTCCACCAAGCCTGTAATGATCTAATTCATCAGTTACTGATCCCAACGGTCTCTATGAATGGACTGAGGTTCAGACACTGGAGATAAATATGACTGGACTATGGGTCAGGCCTAGAAGGTACAAATAACTGGTCAATAGTCTATATGACTGGACTATGGGTCAGATATGAAGGTCTATATGACTGGACTATGGGTCAGATATGAAGGTCTATATGACTGGACTATGGGTCAGATATGAAGGTCTATATGACTGGACTATGGGTCAGATATGAAGGTCTATATGACTGGACTATGGGTCAGATATGAAGGTCTATATGACTGGACTATGGGTCAGATATGAAGGTCTATATGACTGGACTATGGGTCAGATATGAAGGTCTATATGACTGGACTATGGGTCAGATATGAAGGTCTATATGACTGGACTATGGGTCAGATATGAAGGTCTATATGACTGGACTATGGGTCAGATATGAAGGTCTATATGACTGGACTATGGGTCAGATATGAAGGTCTATATGACTGGACTATGGGTCAGATATGAAGGTCTATATGACTGGACTATGGGTCAGATATGAAGGTCTATATGACTGGACTATGGGTCAGATATGAAGGTCTATATGACTGGACTATGGGTCAGATATGAAGGTCTATATGACTGGACTATGGGTCAGATATGAAGGTCTATATGACTGGACTATGGGTCAGATATGAAGGTCTATATGACTGGACTATGGGTCAGATATGAAGGTTTATATGATTGGACTATGGGTCAGATATGAAGGTCTATATGACTGGACTATGGGTCAGATATGAAGGTCTATATGACTGAACTATGGGTCAGATATGAAGGTCTATATGACTGGACTATGGGTCAGATATGAAGGTCTATATGACTGGACTATGGGTCGGATATGAAGGTCTATATGACTGGACTATGGGTCAGATATGAAGGTCTATATGACTGGACTATGGGTCAGATATGAAGGTCTATATGACTGGACTATGGGTCAGATATGAAGGTCTATATGACTGGACTATGGGTCAGATATGAAGGTCTATATGACTGGACTATGGGTCAGACCTAGACGACCCATGTACCTGTCCCCCTAGAAGCATTGTCTCCCGTCATTCCCCATGTCGTCTGTCAGGAGAGACGTGCCCTCATCTTACCAGAGCCTTCATGTCCGCCGCTGGTGGTTCTGCCCTGGCGCGATAGAAGTTGTGCTTCTCCACAATGGTCTTCTTCTCTTCATCTGTCAGTGCTGTGACCAGCTGAACCAGGCAGAGCAGCATGTATTGGGGCCCTTGCATCCTGGATCCAGGGGTCCACGCTCTGCGATGTCATGTAGCATATGAGGAGGCCCAGGTAGTGTGAGGGACTGTGAGGCCTGACACTGTGTGACTATACAAAGGAGTCAGAGGCTATAAAGTTTGTGGCAGGGTGGGACGCGCGTCATCTCTCCACCCGCTGATGTATTGTGCTGGAAGCAGAAATATTGTCTTTTAGGGACCAGGGACTGGGCAGAGCCGCAGAACGAGCCGAGCCTCCAGCCAGGGATTAGCAACACGGCTGTAAAAGTTTATGTTCTCCTATAGAATGTGGAGAGCAGTCCATCGGAGGCTACACCTTAACCCTTCCTTCCCTGGTGCTAATTACCTGCTGTTACCCTCAGGCGTTAATCCTGCCAGCGCAGATGGAGTCTTACTAGTAATTGGCCTCTATACTGGTGGAGCTGTCTATGTGCCAGGGTCAAGCACGATGCCAGGAGACTGAAATCTGAAAACCATCCTCAACTCCAAAGGTGGATTCTGCTGGGGAGAGCTGGACAGACCTCCCGGTGCTGTGCCGAGGGGCCCTCCTGCTGCCCCGAGAAGGGCCCTTCAAAGGGTGACTTACCAGGGTGTGAAGAATGCAGGCACCTAGAAGTTACAGCACACAACTGGCAAGCACGGAGTTAATTTCACAATGGTTGCTTAAAGGGAGTCGTTATGTTACTGGTGCTGAGTTCAGGCCAGGACACCAAGGCGGTCCAGCTATATGGCCGAGGACACCTTAAATAATGCACAATGTCTACAGCTCCCCCCATATTGGTGGCTCTGTACCCCAGGGGCCCTGTCCATCTGGTCAGTAGACACTCGCTCAGGTGCTGCTTCCGTTATCCAGAGCGCTGGTGCTGACCGCGATCTCCGCTGACGTCTCTGGTATCCGTCCGTCCACGAGATGCCGCTTTGTCTCTGGCGGAAAGAACTTCACTAGCAGAGATGATGAAACTGCTGCCCGGACAGTGAATGAGAACATAATCCATGGATCCATAATCCATGGTATCTAAAGGGGCTCCACCGATCATCGGGCCCCTGTGTCCCCCACATATAATTAAGGGGCAGAAGAGTATAAGCAGTAATACTCCATTATAGTGTTCAAGAGGAGCAGTGGACATGTCATCTCCACCCACCCATAGACCCTGTTGTATCCTGTAGATGGCGCTCATCACACATTGTCCGGTCATGTGTCTGGTGTCCTGTAGATGGCACTCATCACACTATATCCGGTCATGTGTCTGGTGTCCTGTAGATGGCGCTCATCACACTATGTCCGGTCATGTGTATGGTCTCCTGTAGATGGCGCTCATCACACTATGTCCGGTCATGTGTATGGTCTCCTGTAGATGGCGCTCATCACACTATGTCCGGTCATGTGTCTGGTGTCCTGTAGATGGCGCTCATCACACTATGTCTGGTCATGTGTCTGGTGTCCTGTAGATGGCGCTCATCACACTATGTCCGGTCATGTGTCTGGTGTCCTGTAGATGGCGCTCATCACACTATGTCCGGTCATGTGTCTGGTGTCCTGTAGATGGCGCTCATCACACTATGTCCGGTCATGTGTCTGGTGTCCTGTAGATGGCGCTCATCACACTATGTCCGGTCATGTGTCTGGTGTCCTGTAGATGGCGCTCATCACACTATGTCCGGTCATGTGTCTGGTGTCCTGTAGATGGCGCTCATCACACTATGTCCGGTCATGTGTCTGGTGTCCTGTAGATGGCGCTCATCACACTATGTCCGGTCATGTGTCTGGTGTCCTGTAGATGGCGCTCATCACACTATGTCCGGTCATGTGTCTGGTGTCCTGTAGATGGCGCTCATCACACTATGTCCGGTCATGTGTCTGGTGTCCTGTAGATGGCGCCATCACACTATGTCCGGTCATGTGTCTGGTGTCCTGTAGATGGCGCTCATCACACTATGTCTGGTCATGTGTCTGGTGTCCTGTAGATGGGGCTCATCACACTATGTCCGGTCATGTGTCTGGTGTCCTGTAGATGGCGCTCATCACACTATGTACGGTCATGTGTCTGGTGTCCTGTAGATGGGGCTCATCACACTATGTCCGGTCATGTGTCTGGTGTCCTGTAGATGGCGCTCATCACACTATGTCCGGTCATGTGTCTGGTGTCCTGTAGATGGCGCTCATCACACTATGTCCGGTTATGTGTCTGGTGTCCTGTAGATGGCGCTCATCACACTATGTCTGGTAATGTGTCTGGTGTCCTGTAGATGGGGCTCATCACACTATGTCCTATCATGTGTCTGGTCTCCTGTAGATGGCGCTCATCACACTATGTCCGGTCATGTGTCTGGTGTCCTGTAGATGGCGCTCATCACACTATGTCCGGTCATGTGTCTGGTGTCCTGTAGATGGCGCTCATCACACTATGTCCGGTCATGTGTCTGGTGTCCTGTAGATGGCGCTCATCACACTATGTCCGGTCATGTGTCTGGTGTCCTGTTGATGGTGCTCATCACACTATGTCCGGTCATGTGTCTGGTGTCCTGTAGATGGTGCTCATCACACTATGTCTGGTCATGTGTCTAATGTCCTGTAGATGGCGCTCATTACACTATGTCCGGTCATGTGTCTGGTGTCCTGTAGATGGTGCTCATCACACTATGTCCGGTTATGTGTCTGGTGTCCTGTAGATGGCGCTCATCACACTATGTCTGGTAATGTGTCTGGTGTCCTGTAGATGGGGCTCATCACACTATGTCCGGTCATGTGTCTGGTGTCCTGTAGATGGCGCTCAGCACACTATGTCGCGTCATGTGTCTGGTGTCCTGTAGATGGGGCTCATCACACTATGTCTGGTCATGTGTCTGGTGTACTGTAGATGGCGCTCATCACACTATGTCTGGTCATGTGTCTGGTGTCCTTTAGATGGCGCTCATCACACTCTGTCCAGTTATGTGTCTGGTGTCCTGTAGATGGCGCTCATCACACTATGTCCGGTCATGTGTCTGGTGTCCTGTAGATGGCGCTCATCACACTATGTCCGGTCATGTGTCTGGTGTCCTGTAGATGGCACTCATCACACTATGTCCGGTCATGTGTCTGGTGTCCTGTAGATGGCGCTCATCACAGTATGTACGGTCATGTGTCTGGTGTCCTGTAGATCGGGCTCATCACACTATGTCCGGTCATGTGTCTGGTGTCCTGTAGATGGCGCTCATCACACTATGTCCGGTCATGTGTCTGGTGTCCTGTAGATCGGGCTCATCACACTATGTCCTATCATGTGTCTGGTGTCCTTTAGATGGCGCTCATCACACTATGTCCGGCCATGTGTCTGGTGTCCTGTAGATGGCGCTCATCACACTATGTCCGGTCATGTGTCTGGTCTCCTGTAGATGGCGCTCATCACACTATGTCCGGTCATGTGTCTGGTGTCCTGTAGCTGGCGCTCATCACACTATGTCTGGTCATGTGTCTGGTGTCCTGTAGATGGCGCTCATCACACTATGTCCGGTCATGTGTCTGGTGTCCTGTAGATGGCGCTCATCACACTATGTCCGATCATGTGTCTGGTGTCTTGTAGATGGGGCTCATCACACTATGTCCGGTCATGTGTCTGGTGTCCTGTAGATGGCGCTCATCACACTATGTCCGGTCGTGTTTGGTGTCCTGTAGATGGCGCTCATAACACTATGTCTGGTCATGTGTCTGGTGTCCTGTAGATGGGGCTCATCACACTATGTCCGGTCATGTGTCTGATGTCCTGTAGATGGCGCTCATCACACTATGTCTTGTCATGTGTCTGGTGTCCTGTAGATGGCGCTCATCACACTATGTCCGGTCATGTGTCTGGTGTCCTGTAGATGGCGCTCATTACACTATGTCCGGTCATGTGTCTGGTGTCCTGTAGATGGCGCTCATCACACTATGTCCAGTCATGTGTCTGGTGTCCTGTAGATGGCGCTCATCACACTATGTCCGGTCATGTGTCTGGTGTCCTGTAGATGGCGCTCATCACACTATGTCCGGTCATGTGTCTGGTGTCCTGTAGATGGCGCTCATCACACTATGTCTGGTCATGTGTCTGGTGTTCTGTAGATGGGGCTCATCACACTATGTCTGGTCATGTGTCTGGTGTCCTGTAGATGGGGCTCATCACACTATGTCCGGTCATGTGTCTGGTGTCCTGTAGATGGGGCTCATCACACTATGTCCGGTCATGTGTCTGGTGTCCTGTAGATGGCGCTCATCACACTATGACTGGTCAAGTGTCTGGTGTCCTGTAGATGGGGCTCATCACACTATGTCCGGTCATGTGTCTGGTGTTCTGTAGATGGAGCTCATCACACTATGTCTGGTCATGTGTCTGGTGTCCTGTAGATGGCGCTCATCACACTATGTCCGGTCATGTGTCTGGTGTCCTGTAGATGGCACTCATCACACTATGTCCGGTCATGTGTGTGGTGTCCTGTAGATGGCGCTCATCACACTATGTCTGGTCATGTGTCTGGTGTCCTGTAGATGGGGCTCATTACACTATGTCTGGTCATGTGTCTGGTCTCCTGTAGATGGCGCTCATCACACTATGTCCGGTCATGTGTCTGGTGTACTGTAGATGGCGCTCATCACACTATGTCCGGTCATGTGTCTGGTGTTCTGTAGATGGGGCTCATTACACTATGTCTGGTAATGTGTCTGGTGTCCTGTAGATGGGGCTCATCACACTATGTCCGGTCATGTGTCTGGTGTCCTGTAGATGGCGCTCATCACACTATGACTGGTCATGTGTCTGGTGTCCTGTAGATGGGGCTCATCACACTATGTCCGGTCATGTGTCTGGTGTCCTGTAGATGGGGCTCATCACACTATGTCCGGTCATGTGTCTGGTATCCTGTAGATTGGGCTCATCACACTATGTCCGGTCATGTGTCTGGTGTCCTGTAGATGGCGCTCATCACACTATGTCTGGTAATGTGTCTGGTGTCCTGTAGATGGCGCTCATCACACTATGTCTGGTCATGTGTCTGGTGTCCTGTAGATGGCGCTCATCAAACTATGTCCGGTCATGTGTCTGTTGTCCTGTAGATGGCGCTCATCACACTATGTCAGGTCATGTGTCTGGTGTCCTGTAGAAGGCGCTCATCACACTATGTCTGGTCATGTGTATGGTGTCCTGTAGATGGCGCTCATCACACTATGTACGGTCATGTGTCTGGTGTCCTGTAGATGGCGCTCATCACACTATGTCCGGTCATATGTGTGGTGTCCTGTAGATGGCGCTCATCACACTATGTCCGGTCATATGTCTGGTGTCCTGTAGAAGGCGCTCATCACACTATGTCTGGTCATGTGTCTGGTGTCCTGTAGATGGAGCTCATCACACTATGTACGGTCATGTGTCTGGTGTCCTGTAGATGGCGCTCATCACACTATGTCCGGTCATGTGTCTGGTGTCCTGTAGATGGCGCTCATCACACTATGTCCGGTCATGTGTCTGGTGTCCTGTAGATGGCGCTCATCACACTATGTCCGGTAATGTGTCTGGTGTCCTGTAGATGGCGCTCATCACACTATGTCCGGTCATATGTCTGGTGTCCTGTAGATGGCGCTCATCACACTATGTCCGGTCATGTGTCTGGTGTACTGTAGATGGCGCTCATCACACTATGTCTGGTCATGTGTCTGGTGTCCTGTAGATGGTGCTCATCACACTATGTCCAGTTATGTGTCTGGTGTCCTGTAGATGGCGCTCATCACACTATGTCCGGTCATGTGTCTGGTCTCCTGTAGATCGGGCTCATCACACTATGTCCTATCATGTGTCTGGTGTCCTGTAGATGGCGCTCATCACACTATGTCCGGTCATGTGTCTGGTGTACTGTAGATGGCGCTCATCACACTATGTTCGGTCATGTGTCTGGTGTCCTGTAGATGGGGCTCATTACACTATGTCTGGTCATGTGTCTGGTCTCCTGTAGATGGCGCTCATCACACTATGTCCGGTCATGTGTATGGTGTCCTGTAGATGGTGCTCATCACACTATGTCCAGTCATGTGTCTGGTGTCCTGTAGATGGAGCTCGTCACACTATGTCTGGTCATGTGTCTGGTGTCCTGTAGATGGGGCTCATCATACTATGTCCGGTCATGTGTCTGGTGTCCTGTAGATGGCGCTCATCACACTATGTACGGTCATGTGTCTGGTGTACTGTAGATGGGGCTCATCACACTATGTCTGGTCATGTGTCTGGTGTCCTGTAGATGGGGCTCATCACACTATGTCCGGTCATGTGTCTGGTGTCCTGTAGATGGCGCTCATCACACTATGTCCGGTCATGTGTTTGGTGTCCTGTAGATGGCGCTCATAACATTATGTCTGGTCATGTGTCTGGTGTCCTGTAGATGGGGCTCATCACACTATGTCCTATCATGTGTCTGGTCTCCTGTAGATGGCGCTCATCACACTATGTCCGGTCATGTGTCTGGTGTCCTGTAGATGGCGCTCATCACACTATGTCCGGTCATGTGTCTGGTGTCCTGTAGATGGCGCTCATCACACTATGTCCGGTCATGTGTCTGGTGTCCTGTAGATGGCGCTCATCACACTATGTCTGGTCATGTGTCTGGTGTCCTGTAGATGGCACTCATCACACTATGTCCGGTCATGTGTCTGGTGTTCTGTAGATGGGGCTCATCACACTATGTCTGGTCATGTGTCTGGTCTCCTGTAGATGGGGCTCATCACACTATGTCTGGTCATGTGTCCGGTGTCCTGTAGATGGGGCTCATCACACTATGTCCAGTCATGTGTCTGGTGTCCTGTAGATGGGGCTCATTACACTATGTCTGGTCATGTGTCTGGTCTCCTGTAGATGGCGCTCATCACACTATGTCCGGTCATGTGTCTGGTGTACTGTAGATGGCGCTCATCACACAATATCCGGTCATGTGTCTGGTGTTCTGTAGATGGGGCTCATTACACTATGTCTGGTAATGTGTCTGGTGTCCTGTAGATGGGGCTCATCACACTATGTCGGTCATGTGTCTGGTGTCCTGTAGATGGCGCTCATCACACTATGTCTGGTCATGTGTCTGGTGTCCTGTAGATGGGGCTCATCACACTATGTCCGGTCATGTGTCTGGTGTCCTGTAGATGGGGCTCATCACACTATGTCCGGTCATGTGTCTGGTATCCTATAGATTGGGCTCATCACACTATGTCTGGTAATGTGTCTGGTGTCCTGTAGATGGCGCTCATCACACTATGTCTGGTCATGTGTCTGGTGTCCTGTAGATGGCGCTCATCAAACTATGTCCGGTCATGTGTCTGTTGTCCTGTAGATGGCGCTCATCACACTATGTCAGGTCATGTGTCTGGTGTCCTGTAGAAGGTGCTCTTCACACTATGTCTGGTCATGTGTCTGGTGTCCTGTAGATGGAGCTCATCACACTATGTACGGTCATGTGTCTGGTGTCCTGTAGATGGCGCTCATCACACTATGTCCAGTCATGTGTCTGGTGTCCTGTAGATGGCGCTCATCACACTATGTCCGGTCATGTGTCTGGTGTCCTGTAGATGGCGCTCATCACACTATGTCCGGTCATGTGTCTGGTGTCCTGTAGATGGTGCTCATCACACTATGTCCGGTCATATGTGTGGTGTCCTGTAGATGGCGCTCATCACACTATGTCTGGTAATGTGTCTGGTGTCCTGTAGATGGTGCTCATCACACTATGTCCAGGTATGTGTCTGGTGTCCTGTAGATGGCGCTCATCACAATATGTCCGGTCATGTGTCTGGTCTCCTGTAGATCGGGCTCATCACACTATGTCCTATCATGTGTCTGGTCTCCTGTAGATGGCGCTCATCACACTATGTCCGGTCATGTGTCTGGTCTCCTGTAGATGGCGCTCATCACACTATGTTCGGTCATGTGTCTGGTGTCCTGTAGATGGTGCTCATCACACTATGTCCAGTCATGTGTCTGGTGTCCTGTAGATGGAGCTCGTCACACTATGTCTGGTCATGTGTCTGGTGTCCTGTAGATGGGGCTCATCATATTATGTCCGGTCATGTGTCTGGTGTCCTGTAGATGGCGCTTATAACACTATGTACGGTCATGTGTCTGGTGTACTGTAGATGGGGCTCATCACACTATGTCCGGTCATGTGTCTGGTGTCCTGTAGATGGCGCTCATCACACTATGTCTGGTCATGTGTCTGGTGTCCTGAAGATGGCGCTCATCACACTATGTCCGGTCATGTGTCTGGTGTCCTGTAGATGGCGCTCATCACACTATGTCCAGTCATGTGTCTGGTGTCCTGTAGATGGCGCTCATCACCCTATGTCTGGTCATGTGTCTGGTGTCCTGTAGATGGCGCTCATCACACTATGTCTGGTCATGTGTCTGGTGTCCTGTAGATGGAGCTCATCACACTATGTCTGGTCATGTGTCTGGTGTCCTGTAGATGGCGCTCATCACACTATGTCCGGTCATGTGTCTGGTGTCCTGTAGATGGCGCTCATCACACTATGTACGGTCATGTGTCTGGTGTACTGTAGATGGGGCTCATCACACTATGTCTGGTCATGTGTATGGTGTCCTGTTGATGGCGCTCATCACACTATGTCCGGTCATGTGTCTGGTGTCCTGTAGATGGGGCTCATCACACTATGTCTGGTCATGTGTCTGGTCTCCTGTAGATAGCGCTCATTACACTATGTCCGGTCATGTGTCTGGTGTCCTGTAGATGGCGCTCATCACACTATGTCAGGTCATGTGTCTGGTGTCCTGTAGAAGGCGCTCATCACACTATGTCCGGTCATGTGTCTGGTGTCCTGTAGATGGGGCTCATCACACTATGTCTGGTCATGTGTCTGGTGTCCTGTAGATGGGGCTCATCACACTATGTCTGGTCATGTGTCTGATGTCCTGTAGATGGCGCTCATTACACTATGTCCGGTCATGTGTCTGGTGTCCTGTAGATGGGGCTCATCACACTATGTCTGGTAATGTGTCTGGTGTCCTGTAGATGGGGCTCATCACACTATGTCCGGTCATGTGTCTGGTGTCCTGTAGATGGCGCTCATCACACTATGTCAGGTCATGTGTCTGGTGTCCTGTAGAAGGCGCTCATCACACTATGTTCGGTCATGTGTCTGGTGTCCTGTAGATGGCCCTCATCCCACTATGTCCGGTCATGTGTCTGGTGTCCTGTAGATGGGGCTCATCACACTATGTCCGGTCATGTGCCTGGTGTCCTGTAGATGGGGCTCATCACACTATGTCTGGTCATGTGTCTGGTGTCCTGTAGATGGGGCTCATCACACTATGTCTGGTAATGTGTCTGGTGTCCTGTAGATGGGGCTCATCACACTATGTCCGGTCATGTGTTTGGTGTCCTGTAGATGGCGCTCATCACCCTATGTCTGGTCATGTGTCTAGTGTCCTGTAGATGGCGCTCATCACACTATGTCCGGTCATGTGTTTGGTGTCCTGTAGATGGGGCTCATCACACTATGTCTGGTCATGTGTCTGGTGTCCTGTAGATGGCGCTCATCACACTATGTCCGGTCATGTGTCTGGTGCCCTGTAGATGGCGCTCATCACACTATATCCGGTCATGTGTCTGGTGTCCTGTAGATGGCGCTCATCACACTATGTCTGGTCATGTGTCTGGTGTCCTGTAGATGGGGCTCATCACACTATGTCCGGTCATGTGTCTGGTGTCCTGTAGATGGCGCTCATCACACTATGTCCGGTCATGTGTCTGGTCTCCTGTAGATGCCGCTCATCACACTATGTCCGGTCATGTGTTTGGTGTCCTGTAGATGGCGCTCATCACACTATGTCCGGTCATGTGTCTGGTGTCCCCTAGATGGCGCTCAACACATTAGGCACCACCGTGTGTCTGGTCGTGTGTCTGGTGTCCTCTAGATGGCGCTCATAACACCAGGCTCCACAGTTTGTCTGGTCATATTCTGACTCTGGCAGGCAGAGTTTTTTTTACACTGAATCATACATGTATCAGGGTTTTCCTCTTTTATCTCTGCAGTCATGAGGTTGCGGTCACTCTCTGTCTCTCTCATAACTTCTGGTGACTCCATTACTGGTGAACGATCAGCATTTCCCACTCCGGCTCCATCCTGAGCTGTACATCAGGCCTATAATCTGGTGATGTGTCAGGCCCCGGGCGGTGACCTCAGCGTTCTCCATACATGGTGTCCACACCCTGGATATAGGCCGATGCAGGGCGAAGCTGAGCCTTGGTCTCCTGCCAGCTCCTATCAGCAGGTGATAAGTAGTCGGGAGGGTCTCCCACTGGACTCTTGTTTTGTACAAGGATTCTCAGATTTCAGTGGGATATTTCTCTCATGAGAACATAGTCATAAAGTACGAGTGGCAGTGAAAGGAAACCATCAGCAAGTTATTAAAAACAGATCACTCTCCAGAATATCCCAGATGAAATCCTCAGAAGAGCCCAGGAGACACCAGGAGAGCTCAGAACACTTCAGAACAGCCCAGAACATCTCAGGACAACTCAGGTGAGTCCAGAACCCGAGAACACAGCAAAACAGTCCAGAAGTTCAGGACATAGGAGAGCAGCCCAGAACCGAGGTGAATCAAAACCAACAGAACACAGAAAAACCGCACAGAACCTGTAATCCTGCTGTACTGGGCCTTGGAACAAATGCCTGGCTCAGCGTTCATCTCCCTTTAAGGAGGGGTTCAGTCAAAGGGTGTGGGTGTGCAGAAGGTGATTCCTATACGTCGTCAGAAGCCTCGATGTTATTGTGAGATATGAAGTCAAATAAACATTTAGAACAATAGGTGACTCCTGTGGTGGATGCAATCGACAAGGTCTGACTAAACCCTCGCACTGATGTTAAAATGGGACTTTAGCCAATATATCCTTATATAAAGGACATACCGGAGCCCGCGCACCACGTCAAGGTATCTCAGGTGACGCGGGACCTAACGCTAACCTACCTGTGCCATATAGGCAGTACCAGGGGCCAGTGGGCGAATTACAGAAGAGTAAGGTCCGACTCACAGCAAACAGCTCCCAGTTACCTCCAGTGTGAAACCACACATACAATGGGAGGAGGCTGTGAGTCCCACCCATGGCTGACTGATATGACGCAGGCCTCACAGGTGGACCAAATGTTGCCTATAGATGAAAATCAAGGCACATTCAAATTTCGAGTTTATACAACTCCAAACATACGAATACAAACTACATGACAAAATAACGTGGTCTCAAAGAGCAGGAAATGGAAAACCCAAATGCAGTTGTGCATCCATACCCGGGGGAGCAAATCCTGCACATGTGGTCCGTTGGTAATGGCGATCCCCAGCAAAAAATGCATGCAATGGAGGATGCCCGCAGCGGACCACAAGTGCCACAAAGACATCCTACACAAGATAGCAAAATATGTGGATGTAACGGACTATATGAAATAAACATTTACAAAAATAGGTGCACCTCTGTGGTGGATGCAGTCAACAAAATCTGACTGAACCCTCACAATGAGACTTTAGCCAATATATCCTATATGAAGGACATACCAGAGCCCGCGAACCCCGTCAAGGTGACGTGGGACCTAACGCTAACCTACCTGTTTTGTTGATTGCATCCATCACAGTAGTGCACCTATTTTTGTAAATGTTTATTTCATATAGTCAATAATATCCACACATTTTGTTATCTTGTGTAGGATGTCTTTGTGGCACTTGTGGTCCGCTGTGGGCATCCTCCATTGCATGCGTTTTTTGCTGGGGATCGCCATTAGCAATGGACCACATGTGCAGGATTTGCTCCCCCGGGTATAGATGCACAACTGTATTTGGGGTTGAGCATGTCCTGCTCTTTGACACCATGTTATTTTGTTATGTAGTTTGAGATATTAAGCCATCTAAACCTTCTCTGAAGCATCTCCTGTGTGGCAGACCTCTCTGCCTTTCGATTACTATATAAAACTTGATTTGTCTATTTTTTCAGCGGTTGCTGGTTGTTCGCCCAGATCAGAGCTATCCAGGGATGTGTAGGTTATGGGGATATGTGGGGTTTTGGGAGTTTTATGTGTTTTGGGAAAGGTGTGCGTTTTCTGCCAGTGAGTGATTGAGTTAGTCCATTGTGTTTGTTAATTGTGTCACTGGCAGAGGCCATTGTGTTTGGTAATTGTGTCACAAGCAGAGTCCATTGTGTTTGTTAATTGTGTCACTGGCAGAGGCCATTGTGTTTCTTAATTGTGTCACAGGCAGATGCCATTGTGTTTGTTAATTGTGTCACAGGCAGAGCCCATTGTGTTTGTTAATCGTGTCACAGGCAGAGCCCATTGTGTTTGTTAATCGTGTCACAGGCAGGGGGGGTGCGTGTACATTTGTTGGAAGACCTGCATAAAAGCCCATTAAAGAGTGTCTGCTTGACCCTCAATACAGAGCCTCACCTCGTACTTGGGGGGGGGGGGATAATTCGTATGATTCCTGTTCGTATGATTCCTGTATTTAACAAAGTATAGCTTCTCTTGATATTTTTTGAAGGGTCTGTTTCCATATTTCTACAGGACAATCCTGTCCCCCATAAGACGTCTTTTTTCAAGAATAAACAAATTCAGTTTTTTTACTCTTTGCTCCAAGCTGAGATCCTCCGGGCCGCTCATCAGTTTAGTCGCTCTGCTTTGCACTTTTTCTAACTCCAGGGCATCCTTTCTATAAACTGGTGCCCAGAACTGAACTGCATATTCCAGATGAGGCCGCACCAACGCGTTCTAAAGTGGTAATATTATATCCCTGCTCTGCGAGTCCATGCCTCGTTTAATAGAAGACAAAATTCTCTAGGCCTTAGAGGCTGCTGACTGGCGTTGCATGCTGTTATTTAGTCTATAATCTACTAATACATCCAGATCCTTCTCTATAGGTGACTCTCCAGTGTAAGGGCTTGTTCACATGACCGTCGCCCCTCCGTGCCTGTGCTGTGGACTGAAAATTGCGGTCCGAAATGCAAGGGTACCTACCGTGGGCCAGGCGCATGCGGATCGAGAAACCGATTCACTTGAATGGGGTCCGCGAACCGTCCGTTCCGCAAAAAGATAGACTAAGTTCTATCTTTTTGTAGTGCAGAGGCATGGAACTCAAGGAAGCACTCCGTAGTGCTTCCATGGGGTTCCGTGCTTCCGTTTCGTTCCGTACCGAATCTCCGGATTTGCGAACCCATTCAAGTGAATTGGTTTGCATCAGTGATGGGGAATGCACACAGCCCGTGCCTGGTGTATTGCGGACCCGCCGTATGCAAGCCGCAATACGGCAATGGAAGGGCAACGGCCGTGTTAATGAGCCCTTACTCCCCTAGGACATATGATGTATGTGGATTATTAGTACCTGATGCTTTTCTACAAGTGACTCTCCAGTGTTACTCCTCCTAGGACATATGATGCATGAAGATTATTAGTACCTGATCCTTCTCTACAAGTGACTCTCCAGTGGTATGTCCTTGTAGGACATATGATGTATGTAGATTATTAGTACCCGATCCTTCTCTACAAATGACTCTCCAGTTTGACTCCTACTAGGAAATATGATGTATGTAGATTATTAGTACCTGATCCTTCTCTACAAATGACTCTCCAGTTTGACTCCCCCTAGGACATATGACTTATTTAGATTATTAGTACCTGATCCTTCTCTACAAGTGACTCTTCAATGTTACTCCTCTTAGGACATATAATGTATGTAGATTATTAGTACCTGATCCTTCTCTACAAATGACTCTCCAGTGTTACTCCTCCTAGGACATATGATGTATGTAGATTATTAGTATCTGATCCTTCTCTACAAGTGACTCCCAGTGTTACTCCTCCTAGGACATATGATGTATGTAGATTATTAGTACCTGATCCTTCTCTACAAGTGACTCTCCAGTGTTACTCCCCCTATGACATATGATGTATGTAGATTAATAGTACCTGATCCTTCTCTACAAGCGAATCTCCAGTGTTACGTCATCCTAGGACATATGATGTATGTAGATTATTAGTACCTGATCCTTCTCTACAAGCGACTCTCCAGTGTTACGTCATCCTAGGACATATGATGCATGTAGATTATTAGTACCCGATCCTTCTCTACAAGTGACTCTCCAGTGTTACTTCTCCTAGGACATATGATGTATGTAGATTATTAGTACCTGATCCTTCTCTACAAGTGACTCTCCAGTGTTACTCCCCCTTGGACATATGATGTATGTAGATTATTAGTACCTGATACTTCTCTACAAGTGACTCTCCAGTGTTACTCCTCCTAGGACATATGATGTATGTAGATTATTAGTACCTGGTCCTTCTCTACAAGGGACTCTCCAGTGTTACTCCTCCTAGGACATATTATGTATGTAGATTATTAGTACCTGGTCCTTCTCTACAAGTGACTCTCCAGTGTTACTCCTCCTAGGACATATGATGTATGTAGATTATTAGTACCTGATCCTTTTCTACAAGTGACTCCCCAGTGTTACTCCTCCTAGGACATATGATGTATGTAGATTATTAGTATCTGATCCTTCTCTACAAGTGACTCTCCAGTGTTACTCCTCCTAGGACATATGATGTATGTAGATTATTAGTATCTGATCCTTCTTTACAAGTGACTCTCCAGTGTTACTCCTCCTAGGACATATGATGTATGTAGATTATTAGTACCTGATCCTTTTCTACAAGTGACTTTCCAGTGTTACTTCCCCAGGACATATGATGTATGTAGATCATTAGTACCTGATCCTTCTCTACAAGTGACTCTCCAGTGTTACTCCTCCTAGGACATATGATGTATGTAGATTATTAGTATCTGATCCATCTCTACAAGTGACTCTCCAGTGTTACTCCTCCTAGGACATATGATGTATGTAGATTATTAGTACCTGATCCTTCTCTACAAGTGACTCTCCAGTGTTACTCCCACTAGGACACATGATGTCTGTAGATTATTAGTACCTAATCCTTCTTTACAAGGGACTCTCCAGTGTTACTCCTGCTAGGACATATGATGTATGTAGATTGTTAGTATCTGATCCTTCTCTACAAGTGACTCTCCAGCGTTACTCCTCCTAGGACATAAGATGTATGTAGATTATTAGTATCTGATCCTTCTCTACAAGTGACTCTCCAGTGTTACTCCTCCTAGGACATATGATGTATGTAGATTATTAGTACCCGATCCTTCTCTACAAGTGACTGCCCAGTTTTACTTCCCCAGGACATATGATGTATGTAGATCATTAGTACCTGATCCTTCTCTACAAGTGACTCTCCAGTGTTACTCCTCCTAGGACATATGATGCATGTAGATCATTAGTACCTGGTCCTTCTCTACAAGGGACTCTCCAGTGTTACGTCATCCTAGGACATAGGATGTATGTAGATTATTAGTACCCGATCCTTGTCTACAAGTGACTCTCCAGTGTTACTCCTCCTAGGACATAGGATGTATGTAGATTATTAGTACCCAATCCTTCTCTACAAATGACTTTCCAGTGTTACTCCTCTAGGACAGGCATGCTCAACCTGCGGACCTCCAGCTGTTGCAAAACTACAACTCCCAACATGCCCGAACAGCCTACAGCTATCAGCCTACAGCAGGGCATTGTGGGAGTTGTAGTTTTACAACAGCTGGAGGGCCGCAGGTTGAGCATGCCTGCTCTAGGACATATGATGTATGTAGACTATTAGTATCTGATCCTTCTCTACAAGTGACTCTCCAGTGTTACTCCTCCTAGGACATATGATGTATGTAGATTATTAGGACCTGATCCTTCTCTACAAGTGACTCTCCAGTGTTACTCCTCCTAGGACATATGATGTATGTAGATTATTAGTACCTGCTCCTTCTCTACAAGTGACTCTCCAGTGTTACTCCCCCTAGGACATATGATGTATGTAGATTATTAGTACCTGATCTTTCTCTACAAGTGACTCTCTAGTGTTACTCCTCCTAAGACATATGATGTATGTAGATTATTAGGACCTGATCCTTCTCTACAAGTGACTCTTCAATGTTACTCCTCCTAGGACATATGATGTATGTAGATTATTAGGACCTGATCCTTTTCAGTGATAGGGCTTATGCACGTTTTTTCGGAACGGAACAGCTGACCCCTGATTTGTATGGAAATGCAAGGCATACGGAGTACATTCTGTTACTTTTTGCAGATCCATTGAAATAAATTGTTCCGTATACGGGCGATATGCGGAACGCAAAAAAAAACCAGAACGTAAACAGAAAGAAAATACGCTTGTGTGCATGAGCCCTTATTCCCCAGGACATATGCTGCACGCGGATTATTAGCCCCATGTGCAGAACTTTACATTTATCTATACTGAACCTCATTTGATAAGTGGAGGCCCAAACAGTAAGTTTGTCCAAGTCAGCTTGTAATGTATTGATATATAGATGAAGTTGGGGTCTGCACACTCAGTCCCGTGTTGGTGCTAGCGAAATGACCAGGAGGTCAATATGCCAAGTAAAGAGAAAACTTGCTGCATTCCAGGGTTTATGTTCCAAATAAAGAAATAGTTTATTATTATGATCCAGCCTTACCTGATTTCATATTACTCACAGAGACAACATAGCTGAAGAAGGTCCACCTGGACCGAAACGTTCGGTGACTTACTGTGAAAAAATTATGATAAAACTCTCTGGATCAGAAATCCCCTTGTCATTTATAAATATCTTCCATAGATTGGACCGTATTACAAGGTATGGTGTCATCTACAAAAATTGAAATAGCACTACTACTCCCATCCTCTATATCATTAATGAATAGATGAAATAATAGCGGACTCAGCACAGAACCTTGGGGTACAGCGCTTATAACCAGGGACCATTCAAAGTAGGAATCATTGACCACAACTCTTTGGATAAGATCTTGAAGCCAATTATCAACCCAATTACAAATTATATTTTCTAAACCAATAGACCTAAATGGACCCATAAGTTGTCTGTGCGGAACAGTATCAAACGCCTCTGCGAAGGCCAAAATATCGAAAATATCGACAACTGCCCCTCAGTACAGGCTTCTACTCACCTCACTACATCCACAGCCGCCCCTCAGTCCAGGATTCTACTCACCTCACTACATCCACAGCGTGTTATGGGTGGTAGTGTCAAACGAGAGATGGCAGCGAGGTAACAGCAGGAGTAGACGGAGGCGTGGTCGGTGGTAAGCAGTGAGTCAATGCAGGCGGCAAATCAGCGAGGTCAAACGGTCCGGGTTGGCAACGATGGTAAATCAGCAGTAGTGGTGGAGGAGCAGAGAGGAAGCTTGCTACAGGCTTGGAGGCACAATAACCAGCAGGGGTCAGGTGCAAGAGGCTGGGCTTATAAAGAGGAAGTAGCAGGTGCAAGGAATCACAGAGATTAACAAGGCAAGGCTGGAACAAGGTAGATCAAAGAGTTCAGCAGAAGGAAAAGTCCAGGA
Organism: Bufotes viridis; assembly: GCA_033119425.1. Lineage (NCBI taxonomy): Eukaryota > Metazoa > Chordata > Amphibia > Anura > Bufonidae > Bufotes > Bufotes viridis. The sequence goes on along the minus strand of CM065589.1, from coordinate 623,004,957 downwards.
GGGCTGGTAGTCTAGTGGCTAGAGCTACCGCCTGGGACATGGCCAGTCACGGGTTTGAATCCTGACAGTACCCCCCCCCCCCTCCAAGGTGACCTCCGGGCACCGCAGATGACGGTTTATCGGGATGTCTCTGGTGGAAAGCTTTTACCAGTCTGGGGGCATGGACCTTTTCCTCCAGCTCCCAGGAGTTATCCTCGGGGGAATATCCCTTCCACCCAACTAGATACTGCAGCCTTCCTCGGTGGAGTCTGGAGTCAAGGATCTTGGCCACAGTGTATTCCTCCTGGTCTTGTACTCTTACCGGAGGAGGGGGGTGGCGGCCTGGGAAGGTGTTCTCAACATGTGGTTTCAGGAGAGAGCAGTGAAAAACCGGGTGCACTCGGATGGAGTTGGGAAGGTCGAGTCGGAAGGCGACTTCGTTGATTCGAGCAGAGATCCGGAAAGGACCCATGTATTTTTGGCCCAATTTCCGGGAGGGAAACTTTGGGCTTAGGTTTCTGGTGGAGAGCCACACCTTGTGTCCTACCTGGAATTCCGGAGCGGGTTTGCGGCGTTTATCCGCTGCTTGCTTGAAGCGGCTCGATGTAGATTGTCCCGAATGTTTTCCTGTGCCTGTTGTAGACTAGCAAGGTGTTCGGCCACGGCTGGAACTGTGGTGGAAATGGGCAAGTGAGGGATGAAGGTTGGGTGTAGGCCGGTGTTGGCGTAGAACGGGCTGTATTGGGTAGAACTGTGCTCCGCATTGTTATAGGCGAACTCGGCCGTAGAGAGGTGGTCCAGCCAGTCGTCCTGCAGATGGGTGACGAAACAGCGCAAATACTGCTCGAGGATTTGATTTGTTCTCTCGGTCTGCCCATTGGATTGGGGGTGGAACGCAGAGGGCAGGTTCACCTTGATCCCAAGGGCTTGACAGAAGTTTCTCCAGAACCTGGAAGTGAACTGTACTCCCCGATCTGAAACCACATCGTCCGGGGCCCCATGTAGCCTAAAAACCTCTCGGAGTACAAGATTGGCCGTCTGTTTGGCGGTGGGTAGGCCCTTGCAGGGGATGAAGTGAGCCATTTTGGTGAGACAGTCGACGACCAGGACGGTGTTCATGCCCTTGGAGGGAGGAAGGTCCACAATAAAGTCCATGGAGATTGAACCCCAAGGGCGGGAGGGAACCGGGAGTGGACATAGCAAGCCCATGGGGGAGGAGCGGGGGTCTTGTTACGGGCACACGTCGTGCACGAGGAGACAAACCTCTTGATATCTTCTCTGTAAGTTGGCCACCAGAAGAAACGGGAGAGGAGCTCCGGTTTAGAATCGTGGTTGAGTTTAAGTACGTCAAGTCGTGCAGATTCTGGTACGTACAACTGCTGATCCCGGTACAACCAGTAGCCACCCTTAAAAGTAAGGTTTACATCTCCAGGTGGGTAGGTGAGGAGGGGATCGTTCTCATACCCTTCATTGAGGGAAACCAGGAGTTCCCTTGAGTAGGTGGCTCCTAGGATGCATCTGTCGGGAAGGATACCGGCCGGAGCCTCATTGATCTGAGAGGGTTCAGAGAACATCCTTGAGAGAGCATCCGCTTTGCCGTTCTTCGACCCAGGGCGATAGGAGATAACAAAATTGAATTTGGAGAAAAACAAACTCCACCTGGCCTGTCTGGCGTTGAGTCTCTTGGCGCTGCGGATAAACTCTAGGTTCCGGTGGTCGGTGTATACAGAGATGGGATTGTGGGCCCCCTCCAGCAAGTGTCTCCACTCGGTGAAAGCATCCTTGATTGCCAGCAGTTCCTTATTTCCGTTCAGCAGGGGACATCTGACAGGAGAAGAAGGCGCAAGGGTGTAGAAGCATCTTTTCTCCTGAACGTTGAGACAGAATTGCGCCCACAGCAGCGTCGGAGGCGTCCACCTCGACAGTAAATGGTAATTCAGGGTTTGGGTGGGCCAGGATCGGGGCAGAGGTGAAGAGGGACTTCAGTTTAGCAAAGGCCTCCTGTGCCTCCGGGGTCTATACGAAGGGGACAGTCTTTTTTGTTAGTTGAGTGATTGGGGCGATGATTTTTGAAAAGTTCCTGATGAACTTCCGATAAAAGTTTGCGAAACCTACAAACCTCTGGACCTCCTTTTCGTTCTTTGGGGCCACTCGGTCACGGCCTGAATCTTCCGGGGATCCATACGTAAGCCCTCTGGGGAAATAATGTAGCCGAGGAATTGGGTGGAAGTCTGTTCAAATTCACACTTCTCCAGTTTAATATAGAGAGACTGTTCACAGAGTTTCTGCAGCACCCTGCGGACATGCCCACGATGTTGTTCGAGGTCTTCTGAGAAAATCAAAATATCGTCCAGATATGCTACCACAAATTGGTCAAGCATGTCCCTGAGGACGTCGTTGATAAAATGTTGGAAGGTAGCAGGGCATTGCAGAGGCCGAAAGGCATGACCAGATACTCGTAGTGACCGTAACTGGTTCGGAAGGCAGTTTTCCACTCGTCCCCTGGGCGAATTCGGACCAGGTTGTAGGCTCCTCGGAGATCGAGCTTAGTGAAGACTTTTGCCGCCCGAGGAGTTTAGAAATCAGGGGGAGAGGGTATCGGTTCTTCACAGTAACGTTGTTGAGCTTTCGATAATCTATGCAAGGGCGTAGAGAAGAGTCTTTTTTCTCCACGAAGAAGAAGGGGGCCCCTGCAGGAGATGTGGAAGGTCGGATAAAACCTTTCTTTAGATTTTCGTCTAAGTACTCCTTCAGGGCCTTGAGTTCTGGCTCGGAGAGGGAGTATATACTGCCAAAGGGTATTTCAGCTCCAGGTAGCAGCTCAACTGGGCAGTCATAAGGCCGATGCGGGGGCAGTTTGTCTGCATTTCTTTTGTCACAGACATCCTGGAACTCCCGATATTGAGGGGGTAAAAGTTCCTTGGTGGATAGTCCAAATATGGTAGGTTCTTTGGGCGGAGAAGGAACGGATCCACGTAAACAGTTCTGAGAACAAAAGTCTGAGGGGAACCGTATGCAGCGGGTGTCCCAGTCCACCGAGGGGTTGTGGTTGGCCAACCAAGGGATACCTAGGATCACCGGGAACTTAGGGGAGGCGAGATGAAGAGTTGAAGGTCAGCGGTCTGGTGAGTAACCGGCCCAGAAGAGAGCGGGGTCCCATCGACGGTTTCCAGATCGATGGGGGCTGCCCTGGTTACCAGTGGTATGTTGTTCTCATGGGCGAAGGTCAAGATCATGAAATTTCCGCCGGCCCCCGAGTCAAGCATTGCAGAGCAGGGAAGCTGTCGTTCCCCAATGGTGATAAGGATGGATACATTGAAGTGGGACCCGGTACCTGTAGTGTCTATGGTTTCAGAGGCCAAGGGTGAGATTGTGGCCTGTTGTAACTCCTGTAATTCTGTGACAGCGATGGTTCGGCGAGTCTTATTGGGGCACCTAATAGCGAAGTGCCCTGGCTCGCCACAGTAAAGACAAAGGCCTGCGGCTAGTCGTCTCTCCTTTTCAGCAGCCGATAGAGTCTTGCGCAGTGCGTCAACCTGCATCGGCTCGGTGGAGGGTTGGTGAGCCGACTGAGTCGTTGGAGTGAAAGGGTACGCGGGCCTGTTATCTACGGACCAGAGTCTTTCTCTCCTTCTTTCTGCGAGTCTCCGGTCAATCCGGATGCACAGTTGGACGAAATCATCCAGATCGTCTGGGGCGTCTACCCTGGCGAGCTCATCCTTTATAGGTTCGGAGAGTCCACGGCGAAATTGACTTTTCTGGGCAGCTGGATTCCAGGTGGTGTCCGTGACCCAGCGGCGGAACTCTGAGGTATACTCGGCTACAGAGCGTCTTCCCTGCCGTAGACTGTGCAGCCTAGCCTCGGCCGTCGCGCAGCGGTTAGGGTCGTCGAACACTTGGCTCATGGCTGTGGTGAAGTTGTCTAGGTTATTCAATACGAGACTGTGGGATTCCACATATGGGGATGCCCATGCCAGGGCCTCATCAGTTAGAAGGTTGATGATGAACAAGATCTTCTTTCTGTCTGAGGTAAAAGAGCCCGGCTGCATCTGAAAGTAAATAGGCACTGGTTGAGGAACCCCCGAAATTGGTGCCGATCGCAGTTAAACTTTGACGGGAGAGGCATACGGGTGTCTGTGACCGCGCCGTGTACGTCCAGTAGTTGACGCTGCAAGTCGATAATTTCCCTCTGTTGGCTCTGGATTGCGCCTTTAAGTTGAGTAATTTCCTCTTGGGCAGTGGTGCCAAACTCCTGAAGTTCGGAGACTTGTTTGCGCAGGGTGGCCATCGCGGACTCCATTTTTTTGGGCTGGTTATTCTGTTATGGGTGGTAGTGTCAAATGAGGCTCACCTGAGTCAGGGGACACCCGAGCTGGAAGTATGGAGTCCAGTGGCAAAGGCCCTCAGAAGCGGGGGGCAGGTAGCGTGGTCGATCAGTCCGGGATGGCAGCGAGGTAACAGCAGGAGTAGACGGAGGCGTGGTCGGTGGTAAGCAGTGAGTCAATGCAGGCGGCAAATCAGCGAGGTCAAACGGTCCGGGTTGGCAACGATGGTAAATCAGCAGTAGTGGTGGAGGAGCAGAGAGGAAGCTTGCTACAGGCTTGGAGGCACAATAACCAGCGGGGGTCAGGTGCAAGAGGCTGGGCTTATAAAGAGGAAGTAGCAGGTGCAAGGAATCACAGAGATTAACAAGGCAAGGCTGGAACAAGGTAGATCAAAGAGTTCAGCAGAAGGAAAAGTCCAGAAGGGCTGGTAGTCTAGTGGCTAGAGCTACCGCCTGGGACATGGCCGGTCACGGGTTCGAATCCCGACACAGCGGCCCCTCTGTCCAGGCTTCTACTTACCTCACTACATCCACAGCCACACCTCTGTCCAGGCTTCTACTTACCTCACTATATCCACAGCCACCCCTCTGTCCAGGCTACTACTCACCTCACTACATCCACAGCCGCCCCTCTGTCCAGGCTTTTACTCACCTCACTATATCCACAACCACCCCTCTGTCCTGGCTTTTACTTACCTTAATATATCAACAGCTGCCCCTCTGTCCAGGCTTCTACTTACCTCACTACATCCAGAGCCGCCCCTCTGTCCAGGCTTCTACTTACCTCACTACATACACAGCCGCTCTGTCCAGGCTTCTACTTACCTCACTACATCCACAGCCACCACTCTGTCCAGGCTTCTACTTACCTCACTATATCCACAGCCGTCCCTCTGTCCAGGCTTCTACTTACCTCACTACATCCACAGCCACTCCTTCGTCCAGGCTTCTACTTACCTCACTACATCCACAGCCGCCCCTCTGTCCAGGCTTCTACTTACCTTACTACATCCAGAGCCGCCCCTCTGTCTAGGCTTCTACTTACCTTACTACATCCAGAGCCGCCCCTCTGTCCAGGCTTCTACTTACCTCACTACATATTCAGCCGCTCTGTCCAGGCTTCTACTTACCTCACTACATCCACAGCCACCACTCTGTCCAGGCTTCTACTTACCTCACTATATCCACAGCCGTCCCTCTGTCCAGGCTTCTACTTACCTCACTACATCCACAGCCGCCCCTCTGTCCAGGCTTCTACTTACCTTACTACATCCAGAGCCGCCCCTCTGTCTAGGCTTCTACTTACCTCACTTCATACACAGCCGCTTTGTCCAGGCTTCTACTTACCTCACTACATCCACAGCCATCCCTCTGGCCAGGCTACTACTCACCTCACTACATCCACAGCCTCCCCTCTGTCCAGGCTTTTACTCACCTCACTATATCCACAGCCTCCCCTCTGTCCAGGCTTCTACTTACCTCACTACATCCACAGCCGCCCCTCTGTCCAGGCTTCTACTCACCTCACTACATCCACAGCCGCCCCTCTGTCCAGGCTTCTACTCACCTCACTACATCCACAGCCGCCCCTCTGTCCAGATTACTACTCCTTTTACTTAGTTTGACAGCTTCTGTTCTTAGTAAAAACATGTTGGCTATCGCTTTATTATATTATTTACTGGTACATAATTCTGTATTTGGTCTCGTAGAAGTCTTCCAAAATTTTTCCCACTTTGGATGTTAAGCGTACTGGTCTATAATTTCCCGGTGAATACCTAGCACCCTTTTTGAAAATAGGCACCACATTCGCCTTGCGCCAGTCCCTTGGTACAATGCCCGTCATTAAAGAATCTTTTATTTGCTTGTACTTGTTACCTCTAGGAATGTATCTAACAGTATACTTCTCCACCGTAGATGTAAAGTAGCGCTCCCATTTAGCATCAGTGTCATTATGTGGTAGTCATTGCTCCCAGTCTATGTCCTGATGTGCAGCGCTCAACCCTGGGAAATTCGCCTTTTTAGGGCTTATGCAGACAAACTTATTTTCTTTCCATGTCCCATTTTTTGCGGATAGAATGCAGACCCATGTGGACAGCACCCCATGTGCTGTGCGTGTCTATATGTCCATTCGGTAGCCCTGCAAAAAAGAAGAACATGTCCTAATCTTGTCCGCTTTGCAACACGGATGTCATCCACATTTTTTGTGGATTCGTGTTTTGCGGACCCCAAATATACATACGGTCGTGTGCATGAGCCCTTATAATTCAGTGTTTTTGCCCTACCGACCCGAGTTTGTTTTTTACAGTTTAGTTGGAATATAATTATATTGTGGTCACTGTCACCAAGGTTTTCGTGGACAGAGACATTTCGCACAAGCTCGGTATTGTTAGAAATGACTAGATCCAGAAGAGCTTCGCCTCTAGCAGGATCTTCTACAAACTGGCCCAGAAAATTATCCTGCAAAAAGCTGAGGAATTTTCTCTCTTTTGCAGTGGAGGCAGAACCATGTTCCCGAGGTTTGGATAGTTCAAACCTCCCATTATCAGCACTGTGCCGCCTGCGCCGCCCGCTGCATTTGCATATACAGTTGATCTTCTATCTCCTCAGTGATACTGGGGGGTAGCGGTGGGGGGGGGGTGTCTATAGATCACACAAGAATAGTATTTTCATTATTTTCTCCTCAGTAATTCCACATGCACAATAGTTTCTTTCACACTCACTTTCATATCCCTCCTAGCATACAGACAGACATTCACCACCACCTCTGCGGTCAGCCCTATCGGACATACACCACCACGTCTGCGGACATATACCACTACCTCTGCGGTCAGCCGTATCGGAAATAACCTCCACCTCTGCGGACATACCTCACCACCACCACTGCGGTCAGCCCTATCGGACATTCACCACCACCACTGTGGTCAGCACTATCGCACATACACCACCACCACTGTGGTCAGCACTATCGGACATACACCACCACCACTGTGGTCAGCACTATCGGACATACACCACCACCACTGCGGTCAGCACTATCGGACATACACCACCACCACTGTGGTCAGCACTATCGCACATACACCACCACCACTGTGGTCAGCACTATCGGACATACACCACCACCACTGCGGTCAGCACTATCGGACATACACCACCACCACTGTGGTCAGCACTATCAGACATACACCACCACCACTGTGGTCAGCACTATCGGACATATACCACCACCACCACTGTGGTCAGCCCTATCGGACATACACCACCACCACTGTGGTCAGCACTATCGGACATACACCACCACCACTGTGGTCAGCACTATCGGACATACACCACCACCACTGTGGTCAGCACTATCGGACATACACCACCACCACCACTGTGGTCAGCCCTATCGGACATACACCACCACCACCTCGGTCAGCACTATTGGACATACACCACCACCACTGCGGTCAGCCCTATAAGACATACACCATCACTGTGGACATACCCCACCACCTCTGCGGACATATACCACTACCTCTGCGGTCAGCCGTATCGGAAATAACCTCCACCTCTGCGGACATACACCACCACCAGCAATGCAGTCATACCTATCGGACACACACCACCACTGCGGACATACACCACCACCACTGTGGTCAGCCCTATCGGACATACACCACCACCACTGTGGTCAGCACTATCGGACATACACCACCACCACTGTGGTCAGCCCTATCGGACATACACCACCACCACTGCGGTCAGCACTATCGGACATACACCACCACCACTGTGGTCAGCACTATCGGACATACACCACCACCACTGTGGTCAGCACTATCGGACATACACCACCACCACTGCGGTCAGCCCTATCGGACATACACCACCACCACTGCGGTCAGCACTATCGGACATACACCACCACCACTGTGGTCAGCACTATCGGACATACACCACCACCACTGCGGTCAGCACTATCGGACATACACCACCACCACTGTGGTCAGCACTATCGGACATACACCACCACCACTGTGGTCAGCACTATCGGACATACACCACCACCACCACTGTGGTCAGCCCTATCGGACATACACCACCACCACTGTGGTCAGCACTATCGGACATACACCACCACCACTGTGGTCAGCCCTATCGGACATACACCACCACCACTGTGGTCAGCACTATCGGACATACACCACCACCACCACTGTGGTCAGCCCTATCGGACATACACCACCACCACCACTGTGGTCAGCCCTATCGGACATACACCACCACCACCTTGGTCAGCACTATTGGACATACACCACCACCACTGCGGTCAGCCCTATAAGACATACACCATCACTGTGGACATACCCCACCACCTCTGCGGACATATACCACTACCTCTGCGGTCAGCCGTATCGGAAATAACCTCCACCTCTGCGGACATACACCACCACCAGCAATGCAGTCATACCTATCGGACACACACCACCACTGCGGACATACACCACCACCACTGTGGTCAGCCCTATCGGACACACACCACCACCACTGCGGTCAGCCCTATCAGACATAACCTCCACCTCTGCGGACATACCCCACCACCTCTGTGGACATACTCCACCACCTCTGTGGACATATACAACTACCTCTGCGGTCAGCCCCATCAAACGTACACCTCCACCTCTGCAGACATATACCACCACCTCTGTGGACATATACAACTACCTCTGCGGTCAGCCCCATCAAACGTACACCTCCACCTCTGCAGACATATACCACCACCTCTGTGGACATATACAACTACCTCTGCGGTCAGCCCCATCAAACGTACACCTCCACCTCTGCAGACATATACCACCACCGCTGTGGACGTACACCACCACCACTGCGGTCAGCCCTATCAGACATAACCTCCACCTCTGCAGACATACCCCACTACCTCTGTGGTCATATACAACTACCTCTGCGGTCAGCCCCATCAAACGTACACCTCCACCTCTGTGGACATACATCTCTACCTATGTGGACATATACCACCACCTCTGCGGACATATGCCACCACCACTGCGGTCAGCCCTATCAGACATAACCTCCACCTCTGCAGACATACCCCACCACCTCTGTGGTCATATACAACTACCTCTGTGGTCAGCTCCATCAAACGTACACCTCCACCTCTGCGGACATACCCCACCACCACCACTGCGGTCAGCCCTATCGGACATACACCACCACCTCGGTCAGCCCTATCAGACATAACCTCCACCTCTGCGGACATACCCCACCACCTCTGTGGACATATACAACTACCTCTGCGGTCAGCTCCATCAAACGTACACCTCCACCTCTGCAGACATATACCACCACCGCTGTGGACGTACACCACAACCTCTGCGGTCAGCCCTATCAGATATACACCACAACCACTGCGGACATACACCTCCACCTCTGCGGACATACACCACCACCTCTGTGGTCATATACAACTACCTCTGCGGTCAGCCCCATCAAACGTACACCTCCACCTCTGCAGACATACCCCACCACCTCTGCGGACATACACCACTATATTCTGACCCCACTCTAACCTGTCTACCTCCATATTTATAGCCATAACCTCCCCCTTGTCCCTAGCAGTGTCACCCCAGACAGAATTCTCTTCCCAACGCAGCAGCTCCCCTTCCATTGAGGTGCAAATTATCCATGGAAAAAGTTTGTACCCCAGTGTAAAGTCAGCCCAGTGCTCTAGGAACCCAAACCCTTCTTTTCCACACCAAGACTTAGGCCATGCATTTAACTCCCTAAGCTCCCGCTGATGGCCCTGTGTAGCGCATGGCACAGGCAGTATTCCAGAGAACACTAACTTGCAGGTCCTTCCCTTCTGCTTGGAGCCTAGTTCTTTAAAATTATTCTTAAGGACCTACCATTTATTTTCTGATTGGTACTAACATGGACCACAACAGCTGGGTCAATTTATCCACCCGTTCCACCACATGCCGAACCCTGGCACCAGGGAGACAGAAAACCATTCTGTTAAGGCGTACTAGGTGACAAATTATTCTATCCGTCTTCCTGATTATAGAATCCCCTATAACCACTAACTGTCTAGGCCTGCCTGCACCACCATATCCCCCGACTACTAGCTGGGCTGTTCTCCCGGCTGTTAGGGACAACAGTATCCGCTAGGGCTGCCATTTCTGAAACACCACTGAATCATTGCCCAATTTTGCTTGGAAGCACAGAAACAGGATTGGCGTTCAGAAGTACAGATGGCACAAGCGCCAAGACAGACATCCTCAGGAGCAGCAATACACAGCCTCAGGAGGATGCAGATAACAGAGTCATACAGCCACCAGGATACAGCGTTCAGAAGTACAGACGGCGCATGCGTCAGGACAGCCAGCATCAGAAGAAGTAATATACAGCCTCAGGAGGAAGGAGGCAGTCATACAGCCACCAGGATACAGCGTTCAGAAGCACAGACGGCACATGGGCCAGGACAGACATCCTCAGGAGCAGCAATACACAGCCTCAGGAGGATGCAGATAACATAGTCATACAGCCATCAGGATACAGCGTTCAGAAGCACAGACGGCGCATGCGTCAGGACAGCCAGCATCAGAAGAAGTAATATACAGCCTCAGGAGGAAGGAGACAGAGTCATACATCGTCATTCAGCGTTCAGAAGCACAGACGGCACAAGCGCCAGGACAGACATCCTCAGGAGAACACAGATTACAGAGTCATATAGCCACAAGGATCCACCGTTCAGAAGCACAGACGGCGCATTCGCCAGGACAGCCAGCATCAGAAGAAGTAATATACAGCCTCAGGAGGAAGGAGACAGAGTCATACATCGTCATTCAGCGTTCAGAAGCACAGACGGCACAAGCGCCAGGACAGACATCCTCAGGAGAACACAGATTACAGAGTCATATAGCCACAAGGATCCACCGTTCAGAAGTACAGACGGCGCATGCACAAGGACAGACATCCTCAGGAGATGCAATACACAGCCTCCAGAGGACAAAGATTACAGAGTCAGACAGCCACGAGGATCCAGCATTCAGAAGTACAGACGGCGAATGTGTCAGGACAGCCAGCATCAGGAGCAGCAATACACAGCCTCAGGAGGAAGGAGGCAGTCATACAGCCACCAGGATACAGCGTTCAGAAGCACAGACGGCACATGGGCCAGGACAGACATCCTCAGGAGCAGCAATACACAGCCTCAGGAGGATGCAGATAACAGAGTCATACAGCCACCAGGATACAGCGTTCAGAAGCACAGACGGCGCATTCGCCAGGACAGCCAGCATCAGAAGAAGTAATATACAGCCTCAGGAGGAAGGAGACAGAGTCATACAGCGTCATTCAGCGTTGAGAAGAACAGATGGTGCATGCGCCAGGACAGACATCCTCAGGAGAACACAGATTACAGAGTCATATAGCCACAAGGATCCACCGTTCAGAAGTACAGACGGCGCATGCACAAGGACAGACATCCTCAGGAGATGCAATACACAGCCTCCAGAGGACAAAGATTACAGAGTCAGACAGCCACGAGGATCCAGCATTCAGAAGTACAGACGGCGAATGTGTCAGGACAGCCAGCATCAGGAGCAGCAATACACAGCCTCAGGAGGAAGGAGGCAGTCATACAGCCACCAGGATACAGCGTTCAGAAGCACAGACGGCACATGGGCGAGGACAGACATCCTCAGGAGCAGCAATACACAGCCTCAGGAGGATGCAGATAACAGAGTCATACAGCCACCAGGATACAGCGTTCAGAAGCACAGACGGCGCATGCGCCAGGAAGGTCAGCCTCAGGAGAAGCAATACACGGACTCAGGAGCACAGAGATTACACTCATACAGCCATGAGGAACCAATGTTCAGAAGTACAGATGGCGCATGCATCAGGACAGACATCCTCAGGAGCAGCAATACACAGCCTCAGGAGGATGCAAATAACAGAGTCATACAGCCACAAGGATCCAGTGTTCAGAAGTACAAACAGCGCATGTGTAAGCCGTGTACTGGGGTGGGCTCCCCGGGATACAGGGAAGTCACAAATGAGGAAAGCAACTTCACCTCCAACTTTTGCTAAAACAGTATTTTACTGGAACGTGGTAATGAGCACGACCACAAATGCTGGGAACATACAATAAATTTACATACACCCAGCCTGACGGCTGAGACCCTTGTGCTGCACAGCGCGGCGCCCTCCGATGAATGCTAGAGGAAAGTGTGGTAATTTACCTACTGGCGGGTTCAAACAGTCTTACCTGTTATTACCCTAAAAATCAAGAACAACTGTTTGGGTGTGTGGTACGGGCTAGCCTGCGGTGCAGCACAACAGCTTACAATATTACACAGATCTACAGAATCCCCCCTCCCATAACTGGTCTTGTAGCACGTACCTGAGTATTCCTCCTGAGCAAATCGCCAGCATGGCTTGGGTTTGTGGGGAAGTTTATGAGCTCTCCGGTGTGAAATATCACTTTAAATTGTGGAGTCCTTGCAATGAACAGCCAGCAACACTTGTGGCCTGACTCAAACAGAAACCCTAACTAACTGACTACAGGCCTGGTCTCAGTCTCTAGGATTCTAGGCGCCAAAACTGTAATGAAGTGCGTGCATGATCAGTCTTACCAACCCGGGTCTGCTCTGCATCCGCTGGTGACTGTGGACCGAACAAAAGCCTCTCCAACAAGCATGGAGTATCGCAGTGTATGTAGCTTTGCTTCTAATCTCTCATCAGCGTTTCTGAAAGCAATCCTCATTGACTGGAGATCACGAATTTATGGCGAATATTCAGCCAAAAATTTGCAAAATATTGCGAATTTGAATATTGGCTATGCCGCTCATCCCTATGTAATTACACTATGGTGCTGCTCGACAGGAGATGATGCGTAGGGTAAAGAGCAGGAAGTGACGGTCGCATGGCGTGCAGCCCCCTCGTTAATCAGACTGACTGGGTGATGCATGTCGGACCCCCACCGATCAGATATTGATGACCTATTCTGAGAATAGGTCATCAATATGAATCGCCACACAACCCTTTTAAGACAGAATATGGCCTTATTCATACGTCCGTTGTGTTTATGGATCCGGAAATTGCGGATCCATAAACACACCCAGCCGGCAGCCCCATAGAAATGTCTATTCTTGTCCGCAATTGCGGACAAGAATAGGACATGCTCTACTTTTTTGCGGAGCTGCGGCCGTAAGATCGGAGGCGCGCTCCGCAAAAACTGATGCGGAGAGCACAGTGTGTGCTCTCCGCATCGTTCCGTGCCCCATTCACAGTCAATGGGTCCGCATGTATTCCGCAGAATTGCGGAATACATGCGGACAACATTGCGGACGTGTGAATAAAGCTCATAATGGGTTGATCTGCTTCAAAACCAGGGATCGCCAAAGCGAGCATGAACTCTTGCTAATAATGCTAGTTGCTTATGTTTCTGCTGGAGAATGAGACTTCATCCCTGGAGAAACCCTATGACCTGAAAGACGAGGCTTATGTGCATTTTCCTAGGGTTTGCAGCAGCATTTTTGGAATTATTATGAACCTCTATCCAGATGTCCTGAATATTTTGACAGACACTCCCAGCAGAAGGCACTGTGGACTGGAGAGGAATATTCGGCTTCATCTTGAAGGACGACCTCCAGGAGGACACTGGTTGTTGTGGATGAATTCTGCCCCAGCCAACAGTTTGGGCCAGAAATCCTGGTGAGTGATTATATTAGTCAAGAAGCTGGCTCTTCCACTCCACGTGATGCCGATGAGAAGCCCAGAGAAATCTCTAGAGCTTTACACAAATCTCTCCAGAATTTAGAGACAAGCTGAACACCTCGGTGAGAAGCCAGATGAGTGGGAAGTACATGAAGACAGAAGATTACCTTGAAGAAGACTTCAGTCATTGATGGGCAGCGATCCTAATAAAGTAAATCATCTCCGAAAAAACTCAGACTGGTGCTCACGTAATAAAAGAAACAGAAAATCTAAGATACAAGTTATAGAAAGTATCTGCCCCCAAATCCATCAATTCAAATCCAAATCAGGAAATAATAAAATAAGTAGTGGAGGCTGTATATTACATTGATCGATAGATACCAGCTGGATGTTGGCGCCGCTGTTCTCCCTGTGTGCAGACATATCACATAGATCAGGGTCCTCCGCCTCTGGTATAGAATAATTCACCTCCAGGAGCAGATTGTGTCGCATTTACCTAATTCTACCAGATTTGCTCGGATGTGTATAGTGAGGCTGTGGGGTAAATCCCCACCAGATGATGTTTGATAGCGTTGTGTTCACACGTTCCTGGTAGACAGAGGCCTTCCTGTAGTGCTAATGCTCTAGACGGTCTCTAACTCTGTACTGGGGCCATTGGAGAGAGCAGCCAGGTCACATAGCAGATAATCTGTAAGGTGACATCAAAGTCCCCCCTAGTGACCATTCACACAGCGCACAGAACTCTCTGCACCTGCGCTGTAATTAACTACAAACTTCCACATGATCTCCACAGGGTGACCTTGTGACCATTATGTTCTCATCTCTGTCATGCAAGTGAGCCGCCTGGGTTGTTATTTAATTGATGATAGATCCCATAGAAATCTCAGACCAAGGTTCAGGCTCAGACTGGCCCACAGAGTTACGGGGGAATCCCCGGTGGGCCCCTGAGCAAGGTGGGCCCCTAGTCTTCCACCCTCTGCACAAGTGGCACATAACACAGTAGACTTACTGCTATATATATACAAGCAGCCTAAGTTCATATTAAAAACTGGGCTAAATATTTAAGAAACTCTTGAGTTCATTATTAGGGACACGTTCATGCGGCTGAGATGACTTACAGGCACAGACAGCCAGGGTCCTCCTTTCCCAGAGACCTGCCTTCTCAAAGTTGCATGACCCCATAATTAATCCTCCTGTAGCTTCTTGCGGCTGTCTTCTGCTGAGCAAGCAGGTCATATTTGAATGTGTCCGTGAGGTGGGCCCCCAAAATACATTTTACTGGTAGGCCCTAAACAGCCCAGTCCCGTACTGCTGAGGTTCACTATGATTGGGCTCCAGAAGACCTGAAGGTGCCAGCCTAGGGGACTTTAATTGATCCCAAACAGAACAGGATCCTACAAGTTCCTTGATGTCTTGCCTCCCAGTTTCTCCATTAAAAGTAGCGTGCCGATGAGCTTACCCCAGGGATGGACAGACAGCAGGAATGGGTGCACCCTGGCTGTGGATCTACAGGAGAGGTATCTGTAGCTGCCAGGATATAATAAAATATCATTTGGACCGATGACGTGAACCAGACCCTGAGGCAGAGAATCTGAAGGGTCAAACGACTTGGAAAGAATGTCTGCTCTGCACTTCTTCTTTGCAAGACAATTAGTGAGACAAAATCAAAAAGAGAGAAGGAGAGCGCCCATCGGGCTTGGCGTGGACCCGATCTGTGAGCCAACTGAAGGGAGTCCAGATTTGTGTGGTTAGTAAACATAGTTACAGCGCTCAGAAAGGGCGAGCCGCACCACCAGGAGATCACAATCACATCAAGTAGACTTTCTTGGCCCAGGAGAATTTTTGGTAGAAAAAAGGTACAACAATACCTGTTGAGGGAAAAGGTCCCAGAAGAGTTCATTAATGTAACAGTGGCTGCTGTGCGCCGCTGTTCCCCTGATTACCGCTGCGGTTCCGGGCGCCGTGTTCAGTGGTGATCTGTGTTCGGTGTTTCCCATTCACTGCTGCAGTCCTGAGCTCTGTCTGTGTAGGTTCTGTTGTTCTGGGATCCAATCCACAGTTTCCTCTAAGCCCTGGCCACAGCATGCTTGCTGTTTGTTTCCCGCAGGACTTCCTTAAGGGCCGGCAACCGTCACTTCCTGTGCTTTATGCGTTAGTGTTACAGTATAACCCAGTATAGTGAGAGTTAATACCGTTCGGGCGATTCCCCTGGAGAAGAGCACAGCAACCCACAACCACTGGAATCCACCGAACTGGAACCATACGAAGTCCTCCTCTCCTGGAACAGGCAAGAGAACGTTCTGACGTAGCAATTCCCCCCAAGTACGAGACGAGGCTCCGTATTGATGGTTACACAGGAATTCTCTTTATTGGGGGCTACCTGCCCGGTATTTATGGTGGTCTCCCACCTGGTGGACACTCCCCTAGGGGACCAGAAGGAAGACTGCGACACAGGGGATACAGCAGCCAATCACATACAATGGGACAATACAGACACCCCCAGCATATCCCTCCCCTCTGCCTGTGATACAATTACTCTACACAGGTTAATGTAATCATCACAGGCAGGAGAATACACAATGTCTTCTGTCCTGGAGACAACCGAGGAGTCATTCAATTATCTCTCAGGACAAAGGGAAATCGCCGATACACACGTGGGGACAATAGGACAGACATCATTATTCAATATACAATGTCACACCTTTTACAGGACACAGACATTTAACATATCCCCAGATGGCAGGAATTAGACCAGGGGTTCAAAGGTTTAGCATGGGCTGATGAGAGGGGCCATAATCCTGGGGCAAGAGGCTGGCAATCTGCCCCCTCCAAAACCCAGTGGCGAGGTTGGTTTCTCCACACTCTTACATACTGATTACCCCACCATGGTTCATACCCAGTCTGTTCTAAAAGATGGTGGTATTATGTTGATGACATTTGTAAAGGCCGATTTATTGGCCTGTATTTGTGGGAGGGGCGTAAGTAGCACTTTTGTACCAGGCAGGCGCCTCCCCTGGGTGTGTCGGCGGTGCTGCGTAGTTGTGTGCAGTCTGAGCCACCTGTTGCAGCACATGGGCTGTATCTGCAGCTTCCATACCCAGTCGGCGTTCAGGATCCCAGTTGAGGTCGTTCCGGTTGGGTGAGAATTTGCGGCAAGCTCGTGCAGCTTCGTCCCGTTACTATCCGGCTGGCAATGTGCCGGCTCCTTTGGTGAGGAGAAGCAGCATTGCACTGGAGCGATCTGCCTGGCAGCCCACGCTTGGTGTCCACGCGGCAGCAAGGTTAAGTAGCAGGGGTCAGCGTGACTCTGTCTAGTTTCCTCGCACGTTTCCCATGTCTTGCACAGGCCGCTGTGTTTAGTCTGTCTGTGTATATCTGTATGTCTTTCTTGTCTGCTTTCACTTCAATACTTGCCAGCAAACCTCTCTCGCTATCCGCTGTTATTTCTGCAGTCTAAAGCCTTGTTCACACTGACATCCAGCATTATCCCCTTACTTGCATTATAGAGGGATAGGTTCAGGCAGCTGATTGCTCCAGGTGGAGCAGAGTTTCTTTAGTATAGATGGTATTTTGCGATATGTATATTGGGTAGACGGTGAGCTCCTCTGTGTTGAGGTATCTTTCCAGCAAACCTCTCTCACTATCCGCTGTTATTTCTGCAGACAGTCTATAGCCTTGTTCACACTGACATCCAGCGTTATCCCCTTACTTGCATTATAGAGGGATAGGTTCAGGCAGCTGATTGCTCCAGGTGGAGCAGAGTTTCTTTAGTATAGATGGTATTTTGCGATATGTATATTGGGTAGACGGTAAGCTCCTCTGTGTTGAGGTATCTTTCCAGCAAACCTCTCTCACTATCCGCTGTTATTTCTGCAGACAGTCTATAGCCTTGTTCACACTGACATCCAGCGTTACTTGCATGATAGAGGATGAGGCAGCTGATTGCTCCAGGTGGAGCAGAGTTTCTTTAGTATAAATGCTATTTTGCGATATGTATATTGAGTAGACGGTGAGCTCCTCTGTGCTGAGGTTTCTTCCTTTGTCTTGCTTCATTTGTTTTGGAAATATAAAATGTGTGTGTGTCACTTTAAGGTGGTGAACCTGAGTCTGTGCACTTAATAAGCCCCTGTGCAGGGGCTCCATCTTCAGTTCAGAGTGTTAGCTGGACACTGGGGGAGCTGCTGGCTACAAAGGTAACTGCAGAGACCCAAGAAGGACCTTTTATTTTGTTATTTTGCCTCGTTTTGTTGCTTTATTTGTGCTAAAATAGATGTGAACTTGTTCGCCAAGAACTGAGTTTAGTTTGTTTTACGGCGTATACACCCACATCTCACAGGGCGTACCTGCTGATGGTGGCATCATTTGTATTCACTCACCTATAGCGGCGTGGTGTGTTACAGGTGGTTTATATTACTGCATGCCTCGTGCTAGTGTCGGCATACTTCCACAGTCAGGATTGTCTTTACATGTCATTTTTGCTTTCCAGGTCCTGTCACAGCTCATCATTCTCAGCTGATGTGGTCGGTTACATCTTTTGCTAAGGTAGTAGAAAAGACGTTATATTTCTAGGTTGTTATAGGTTCAGACTGTTGGGTAAGTCACAATTTCATCAGTTTGCGGTGTCACATCATCAGACCTAACCCGTCACTCAGACCTCGGCAGTTTCAACCATTTCGTCGGTTTCTGATGCCTGCATGCCTCGTGTCAGCACTACCACAGCCAGGGTCCTCATTGCATGTAATCTTTGCTGTTCAGGTCCTGTCACAGCTCGCCATTCTCCGTGGTGCGCTCTTACGTCTTTTGCTCATTGCATGTAATCTTTGCTGTTCAGGTCCTGTCACAGCTCGCCATTCTCCATCTGTGTGCTCTTACGTCTTTTGCTCATTGCATGTAATCTTTACTGTTCAGGTCCTGTCACAGCTCGCCATTCTCCGTTGGTGCGCTCTTACGTCTTTTGCTCATTGCATGTAATCTTTACTGTTCAGGTCCTGTCACAGCTCGCCATTCTCCGTTGGTGTGCTCTTACGTCTTTTGCTCATTGCATGTAATCTTTGCTGTTCAGGTCCTGTCACAGCTCTCCATTCTCCGTTGGTGTGCTCTTACGTCTTTTGCTCATTGCATGTAATCTTTGCTGTTCAGGTCCTGTCACAGCTCTCCATTCTCCGTTGGTGCGCTCTTACGTCTTTTGCTCATTGCATGTAATCTTTGCTGTTCAGGTTCTGTCACAGCTCCCCATTCTCCGTTGGTGTGCTCTTACGTCTTTTGCTCATTGCATGTACTCTTTGCGGTTCAGGTCCTGTCACAGCTCGCCATTCTCCGTTGGTCTGCTCTTATGTCTTTTGCTCATTGCATGTAATCTTTGCTGTTCAGGTCCTGTCACAGCTCTCCATTCTCCGTGGTGCGCTCTTACGTCTTTTGCTCATTGCATGTAATCTTTGCTGTTCAGGTCCTGTCACAGCTCGCCATTCTCCGTTGGTGCGCTCTTACGTCTTTTGCTCATTGCATGTAATCTTTACTGTTCAGGTCCTGTCACAGCTCTCCATTCTCCGTTGGTGCGCTCTTACGTCTTTTGCTCATTGCATGTAATCTTTGCTGTTCAGGTCCTGTCACAGCTCGCCATTCTCCGTTGGTGCGCTCTTACGTCTTTTGCTCATTGCATGTAATCTTTACTGTTCAGGTCCTGTCACAGCTCGCCATTCTCCGTTTGTGCGCTCTTACCTCTTTTGCTCATTGCATGTAATCTTTGCTGTTCAGGTCCTGTCACAGCTCTCCATTCTCCGTTGGTGCGCTCTTACGTCTTTTGCTCATTGCATGTAATCTTTGCTGTTCAGGTCCTGTCACAGCTCGCCATTCTCCGTTGGTGGGCTCTTACGTCTTTTGCTCATTGCATGTAATCTTTGCTGTTCAGGTCCTGTCACAGTTTGCCATTCTCCGTTGGTGTGCTCTTATGTCTTTTGCTCATTGCATGTAATCTTTGCTGTTCAGGTCCTGTCACATCTCTCCGTTCTCCGTTGGTGTACTCTTACGTCTTTTGCTCATTGCATGTAATCTTTGCTGTTCAGGTTCTGTCACAGCTCCCCATTCTCTGTTGGTGCGCTCTTAAGTCTTTTGCTCATTGCATGTAATCTTTGCGGTTCAGGTCCTGTCACAGCTCCCCATTCTCCGTTGGTGCGCTCTTACGTCTTTTGCTCATTGCATGTAATCTTTGCTGTTCAGGTCCTGTCACAGCTCGCCATTCTCCGTTGGTGTGCTCTTACGTCTTTTGCTCATTGCATGTACTCTTTGCGGTTCAGGTCCTGTCACAGCTCGCCATTCTCCGTTGGTCTGCTCTTATGTCTTTTGCTCATTGCATGTAATCTTTGCTGTTCAGGTCCTGTCACAGCTCTCCATTCTCCGTTGGTGCGCTCTTACGTCTTTTGCTCATTGCATGTAATCTTTGCTGTTCAGGTCCTGTCACAGCTCGCCATTCTCCGTTGGTGTGCTCCTACGTCTTTTGCTCATTGCATGTAATCTTTGCTGTTCAGGTCCTGTCACAGCTCTCCATTCTCCGTTGGTGTGCTCTATTACGTCTTTTGCTCATTGCATGTAATCTTTGCTGTTCAGGTCCTGTCACAGCTCGCCATTCTCCGTTGGTGCGCTCTTACGTCTTTTGCTCATTGCATGTAATCTTTGCTGTTCAGGTCCTGTCACAGCTCTCCATTCTCCGTTGGTGCGCTCTTACGTCTTTTGCTCATTGCATGTAATCTTTGCTGTTCAGGTCCTGTCACAGCTCGCCATTCTCAGTTGGTGTGCTCTTACGTCTTTTGCTCATTGCATGTAATCTTTGCTGTTCAGGTCCTGTCACAGCTCTCCATTCTCCGTTGGTGTGCTCTATTACGTCTTTTGCTCATTGCATGTAATCTTTGCGGTTCAGGTCCTGTCACAGCTCGCCATTCTCCGTTGGTGCGCTCTTATGTCTTTTGCTCATTGCATGTACTCTTTGCTGTTCAGGTCCTGTCACAGCTCGCCATTCTCCGTTGGTGTGCTCTTACGTCTTTTGCTCATTGCATGTAATCTTTGCTGTTCAGGTCCTGTCACAGCTCGCCATTCTCCGTTGGTGCGCTCTTACCTCTTTTGCTCATTGCATGTAATCTTTGCTGTTCAGGTCCTGTCACAGCTCGCCATTCTCCGTTGGTGCGCTCTTATGTCTTTTGCTCATTGCATGTAATCTTTGCTGTTCAGGTCCTGTCACAGCTCGCCATTCTCCGTTGCTGTGCTCTTACCTCTTTTGCTCATTGCATGTAATCTTTGCTGTTCAGGTCCTGTCACAGCTCGCCATTCTCCGTTGGTGCGCTCTTATGTCTTTTGCTCATTGCATGTAATCTTTGCTGTTCAGGTCCTGTCACAGCTCGCCATTCTCCGTTGCTGTGCTCTATTATGTCTTTTGCTCATGTTGGAGGAAAAGAGGAAGAAAAAAATCTATAAAACGTTATCAGCTTACAAACTCGCTACTTGACGTTTCTTCATACGTTGCTAAAGGTTCAGAGTGATGGGTGAGTCACGTTTTCATCAGTTTGCTGTATCACAACGTCAAACCGAACACGTCGCTCAGGTCACGGCGGTTTCACTATTTGGTTTTCTGGTGCTTCCGCCGGCACTGGTTTGTTGCCTTTTCTTGGCCCCCAATATAATCATTCTCTCTCCGACTTTCCATTCAGGGGGCCCGGTTCGTGTCTTTCAGCAATTACTGGCAGCAGTAACAGACCAAGGCCTCTGTTGCGGTTCCCACGACACCACTGGTGTTGGGCGCGAGTATTTGCAGGGCGAGTTTTGGTCTTGAAGGTCGTGATTTCGAGATTTTGCGACTATGTCGAATACATGACCCCATATTCGCAATTACGTATATTCGCTCTTAAGGTGGATAGTGAGTGATAGGGAAACAGTATCTTAAGGAGGAAAAAAAATAATAATAATTAAAAAATAAATGAATAATAATCTCAGACATAATTTCCCCGACCTTAGCTGCTTCTTTAACAGTTTCCACTGTTCCTGTCAGAGTAAAGATTTAATAGGTTAACTGTCCTGCGAATGTTCGTCACTTGTATACTCGCATTATTCTATTCGCGGTCGGTATTTCCGTAACCTACCTAGCGTTAACAGGTCGTGTCAGACTCCAGTACCGGACCTTTCCTTCAGGTCAGGTGCAGCGTGTGCTGCCTCTGGAAACAAAGTTCTGGCCCATGTTATCCGGAAATTTGGCGCTCTGCATGTTCAGTAGGTTCATACCACAACCTGGTCGAGAGACGTTCTTGCATTCCAGAGGTTGGTCATGTTGGTGTTGTTGCTGGCACTGGTTCCGTTGCCATTTTTTGGCCCTTAATGTAATCATTCTCTTTCCAACATTCCATTCAGGGGGCCCGGTTCGTGTCTTTCAGCAATTACTGGCAGCAGTAACGGACCAAGACCTTGAGAGCACTCTGTTGCGGTCCTCACGGCACCCCTCACCACCTCTCAGTTGTGCGGCATGTCCGTATGCCGGTGTCCAATATTAGGGTTGACACCGACAGCTATCGGGCCTTTCCTTCAGGTCAGGTGCAGCGTGTGCTGCCTCTGGGAACAAAGTTCTGGCTCCATGTTATCCGGGAATTAGGCGCTCTGCATGTTCAGCAGGTTCATACCTCAGCCTGGTCGAGAGATGTTCTCACATCCCAGAGGTTGGTTATGTTAGTGTCGTTGCTACGTACTACTGTGTATTTAGTTGTTGGGTTTTGGCCCCCTTTCAGCCATTCCTCCTACGCAGCGGTTATGGCGCAACTCAAGCCACTTGGTTTAGTTAGTTGGGCAGGTAGACGGTTACGTGTCATGTAGCCCTGACCACAAATTGAATCGTATGACAGCATGCCGCACTAGGGGCTGAATGGCACACTGACAGTATTATGTGGGCACAGCACAGTATGACACACTTACAGTATTATGTGGGCACTGTATGGCACACTGACAGTATTATGTGGGCACTGTATGACACGCTGACAGTATTATGTGGGCACTGTATGTCACTCTCTGACAGTATAACATGGGCACAGTGTGGCACTCTCTGACAGTATTACGTGGGCATGTATGACACACTGACAATATTATGTGGACACTGTATGGCGCACTGACAGTAATATGTGGACACTATATGGCACACTGACAGTATTACGTGGGCACAGTATGGCACTCTCTGACAGTATAACATGGGCACAGTGTGGCACTCTCTGACAGTATTACGTGGGCACTGTATGGCACTCTGACAGTAATATGTGGGCACTGTATGGCACACTGACAGTATTATGTGGGCACCGTATGGCACACTGACAGTATTATGTGGACACTATATGGCACACTGACAGTATTATGTGGACACTGTATGGCGCACTGACAGTAATATGTGGACACTATATGGCACGCTGACAGTATTACGTGGGCACTGTATGGCACTCTCTGACAGTATAACATGGACACAGTGTGGCACTCTCTGACAGTATTACGTGGGCACTGTATGGCACTCTCTGACAGTATAACATGGGCACAGTGTGGCACTCTCTGACAGTATTACGTGGGCACTGTATGGCACTCTCTGACAGTATTATGTGAGCACTGTATGGCACACTGACAATATTATGTGGGCACTGTATGGCACTCTCAGACAGGATTATTTGGGCATTGTATGGCACTCTCTGACAGTATAACATGGGCACAGTGTGGCAATCTCTGACAGTATAACATGGGCACAGTATGGCACTCTCTGACAGTATAACATGGGCACAGTGTGGCACTCTCTGACAGTATAACATGGGCACAGTATGGCACTCTCTGACAGTATAACATGGGCACAGTGTGGCACTCTCTGACAGTATAACATGGGCACAGTGTGGCACTCTCTGACAGTATAACATGGGCACAGTGTGGCACTCTCTGACAGTATAACATGGGCACAGTGTGGCACTCTCTGAGTATAACATGGGCACTGTATGGCACACTGACAATATTATGTGGGCACTGTATGGCACTCTCAGACAGTATTACGTGGGCACTGTGTGGCACTCTCTGACAGTATAACATGGGCACAGTGTGGCACTCTCTGACAGTATTACGTGGGCACTGTATGGCACTCTCTGACAGTATTACGTGGGCACTGTATGGCACTCTCTGACAGTATTATTTGGGCACAGTGTGGCACTCTCTGACAGTATTACGTGGGCACTGTATGGCACTCTGACAGTATTACGTGGGCACTGTATGGCACTCTCTGACAGTATTATGTGGACACTATATGGCACTCTGACAGTATTATGTGGGCACTGTATGACACACTGACAGTATTATGTGAGCACTGTATGGCACACTGACAGTTTTATGTGGACACTATATGGCACACTGACAATATTATGTGGGCACTGTATGACACACTGACAGTAATATGTGAGCACTGTATGACACACTGACAGTATTATGTAAGCACTGTATGGCACACTGACAGTATTATGTGGGAACTGTATGGCACTCTCTGACAGTATTATTTGGGCACTGTATGGCACTCTCTGACAGTATAACATGGGCACAGTGTGGCACTCTCTGACAGTATTACGTGGGCACTGTATGGCACTCTCTGACAGTATAACATGGGCACAGTGTGGCACTCTCTGACAGTATAACATGGGTACTGCATGGCACTCTCTGACAGTATAACATGGGCACTGTATGGCGGTATTACATGCATGTCTTAGCTCTGTTGCACTGGGTAAGTAATGTAACACCAATGTTAGACCTTTGGCCTTTCTCATCCTGCATGTACTTCCATGTTCCCCTGGACCGGTGCATGTATGATGGGTTTGCAGGTCGCGGGCCTCCCACAATGCTCGGGTTCTATGGAGCGGATACACACACCGCTGCCAGTGTCTTCTGCGTCCAGATAGAACATGGAAACCATATGTCCAGTGTGGAGACATATGGATGATATTAGGGGCCTTGACCTGCTCCTGGGGGATTCTCGCCACCCGAAACATATGGATCACATAACACATGGAATACATGTGAGAAACCAGAAAGCTCAGAGTCCTGGCTGGAGCCCGGCCCGGCCCTGGGGGCACTCCGAGTAAACACCCTGACATTTTATATACGCCAAGGAGAAGGGTGGGAGACGAGAGGAACAGATACACTACATGTCTGTGGAGTCCAGCTTCTCCTCTCCTCCTATTTTTCACATGACTGTATGATCAGCTTCTCCTCTCCTCCTGTCTACACTACATGCATCTGTATGATCAGCTTTCTCCCTCTCACTCCCTGTCTGCACTACATGACTGTATGATCAGCTTCTCCCTCTCCTCCTGTCTACACTACATGACTGCATGATCAGCTTCTCCTCTCCTCCTGTCTACACTACATGACTGTATGATCAGCTTCTCCTCTCCTCCTGTCTACACTACACTTGACTGCATGGTCAGCTCCTCCTCTCCTCCAGTCTACACTACATGACTGTACTAGTCAGGCTTCTCCCTCTCCTCCTGTCTACACTACCATGACTGTATGATCAGCTTCTCCCCTCCTCCTCTCACACTACATGACTGTATGACTCAGCTTCTCCTCCTCCTCTCTACACTACATGACCGTAAGACCAGCTTCTCCTCCCTCCCTGTCTACACTACATGACTGTATGATCAGCTTCCTCCTCCCTCCCTGTCTACACTACATGACTGTATGACTCGGGCTCCTCCTCCTCCTCTCTACACTACATGACCGTATGATCAGCTTCTCCTCTCCTCCTGTCTACACTACACTGACTGTATGACATCAGTTTCTCCTCTCCTCCTGTCTACACTACATGACTGTATGATCAGCTTCTCCCCTCCTGTCTACACTACATGACTGTATGATCAGCTTCTCCTCTCCTCCTGTCTACACTACATGACTGTATGATCAGCTTCTCCTCTCCTCTGTCTACACTACATGACTGTATGATCAGCTTCTCCTCTCCCTCCTGTCTACACTACATGACTGTATGATCAGCTTCTCCTCTCCTCCTGTCTACACTACATGACTGTATGATCAGCCTCTCTCTCCTCCTGTCTACACTACATGACTGTATGATCCAGCTTCTCCTCTCCTCCTGTCTACACTACATGACTGTATGATCAGCTTCTCCTCTCCTCCTGCTCTACACTACATGACTGTATGATCAGCTTCTCCTCTCCTCCTGTCTACACTACATGACTGTATGATCAGCTTCTCCTCTCCTCCTGTCTACACTACATGACTGTATGATCAGCTTCTCCTCTCCTCCTGTCTACACTACATGACTGTATGATCAGCTTCTCCTCTCCTCCTGTCTACACTACATGACTGTATGATCAGCTTCTCCTCTCCTCCTGTCTACACTACATGACTGTATGATCAGCTTCTCCTCTCCTCCTGTCTACACTACATGACTGTATGATCAGCTTCTCCTCTCCTCCTGTCTACACTACATGACTGTATGATCAGCTTCTCCTCTCCTCCTGTCTACACTACATGACTGTATGATCAGCTTCTCCTCTCCTCCTGTCTACACTACATGACTGTATGATCAGCTTCTCCTCTCCTCCTGTCTACACTACATGACTGTATGATCAGCTTCTCCTCTCCTCCTGTCTACACTACATGACTGTATGATCAGCTTCTCCTCTCCTCCTGTCTACACTACATGACTGTATGATCAGCTTCTCCTCTCCTCCTGTCTACACTACATGACTGTATGATCAGCTTCTCCTCTCCTCCTGTCTACACTACATGACTGTATGATCAGCTTCTCCTCTCCTCCTGTCTACACTACATGACTGTATGATCAGCTTCTCCTCTCCTCCTGTCTACACTACATGACTGTATGATCAGCTTCTCCTCTCCTCCTGTCTACACTACATGACTGTATGATCAGCTTCTCCTCTCCTCCTGTCTACACTACATGACTGTATGATCAGCTTCTCCTCTCCTCCTGTCTACACTACATGACTGTATGATCAGCTTCTCCTCTCCTCCTGTCTACACTACATGACTGTATGATCAGCTTCTCCTCTCCTCCTGTCTACACTACATGACTGTATGATCAGCTTCTCCTCTCCTCCTGTCTACACTACATGACTGTATGATCAGCTTCTCCTCTCCTCCTGTCTACACTACATGACTGTATGATCAGCTTCTCCTCTCCTCCTGTCTACACTACATGACTGTATGATCAGCTTCTCCTCTCCTCCTGTCTACACTACATGACTGTATGATCAGCTTCTCCTCTCCTCCTGTCTACACTACATGACTGTATGATCAGCTTCTCCTCTCCTCCTGTCTACACTACATGACTGTATGATCAGCTTCTCCTCTCCTCCTGTCTACACTACATGACTGTATGATCAGCTTCTCCTCTCCTCCTGTCTACACTACATGACTGTATGATCAGCTTCTCCTCTCCTCCTGTCTACACTACATGACTGTATGATCAGCTTCTCCTCTCCTCCTGTCTACACTACATGACTGTATGATCAGCTTCTCCTCTCCTCCTGTCTACACTACATGACTGTATGATCAGCTTCTCCTCTCCTCCTGTCTACACTACATGACTGTATGATCAGCTTCTCCTCTCCTCCTGTCTACACTACATGACTGTATGATCAGCTTCTCCTCTCCTCCTGTCTACACTACATGACTGTATGATCAGCTTCTCCTCTCCTCCTGTCTACACTACATGACTGTATGATCAGCTTCTCCTCTCCTCCTGTCTACACTACATGACTGTATGATCAGCTTCTCCTCTCCTCCTGTCTACACTACATGACTGTATGATCAGCTTCTCCTCTCCTCCTGTCTACACTACATGACTGTATGATCAGCTTCTCCTCTCCTCCTGTCTACACTACATGACTGTATGATCAGCTTCTCCTCTCCTCCTGTCTACACTACATGACTGTATGATCAGCTTCTCCTCTCCTCCTGTCTACACTACATGACTGTATGATCAGCTTCTCCTCTCCTCCTGTCTACACTACATGACTGTATGATCAGCTTCTCCTCTCCTCCTGTCTACACTACATGACTGTATGATCAGCTTCTCCTCTCCTCCTGTCTACACTACATGACTGTATGATCAGCTTCTCCTCTCCTCCTGTCTACACTACATGACTGTATGATCAGCTTCTCCTCTCCTCCTGTCTACACTACATGACTGTATGATCAGCTTCTCCTCTCCTCCTGTCTACACTACATGACTGTATGATCAGCTTCTCCTCTCCTCCTGTCTACACTACATGACTGTATGATCAGCTTCTCCTCTCCTCCTGTCTACACTACATGACTGTATGATCAGCTTCTCCTCTCCTCCTGTCTACACTACATGACTGTATGATCAGCTTCTCCTCTCCTCCTGTCTACACTACATGACTGTATGATCAGCTTCTCCTCTCCTCCTGTCTACACTACATGACTGTATGATCAGCTTCTCCTCTCCTCCTGTCTACACTACATGACTGTATGATCAGCTTCTCCTCTCCTCCTGTCTACACTACATGACTGTATGATCAGCTTCTCCTCTCCTCCTGTCTACACTACATGACTGTATGATCAGCTTCTCCTCTCCTCCTGTCTACACTACATGACTGTATGATCAGCTTCTCCTCTCCTCCTGTCTACACTACATGACTGTATGATCAGCTTCTCCTCTCCTCCTGTCTACACTACATGACTGTATGATCAGCTTCTCCTCTCCTCCTGTCTACACTACATGACTGTATGATCAGCTTCTCCTCTCCTCCTGTCTACACTACATGACTGTATGATCAGCTTCTCCTCTCCTCCTGTCTACACTACATGACTGTATGATCAGCTTCTCCTCTCCTCCTGTCTACACTACATGACTGTATGATCAGCTTCTCCTCTCCTCCTGTCTACACTACATGACTGTATGATCAGCTTCTCCTCTCCTCCTGTCTACACTACATGACTGTATGATCAGCTTCTCCTCTCCTCCTGTCTACACTACATGACTGTATGATCAGCTTCTCCTCTCCTCCTGTCTACACTACATGACTGTATGATCAGCTTCTCCTCTCCTCCTGTCTACACTACATGACTGTATGATCAGCTTCTCCTCTCCTCCTGTCTACACTACATGACTGTATGATCAGCTTCTCCTCTCCTCCTGTCTACACTACATGACTGTATGATCAGCTTCTCCTCTCCTCCTGTCTACACTACATGACTGTATGATCAGCTTCTCCTCTCCTCCTGTCTACACTACATGACTGTATGATCAGCTTCTCCTCTCCTCCTGTCTACACTACATGACTGTATGATCAGCTTCTCCTCTCCTCCTGTCTACACTACATGACTGTATGATCAGCTTCTCCTCTCCTCCTGTCTACACTACATGACTGTATGATCAGCTTCTCCTCTCCTCCTGTCTACACTACATGACTGTATGATCAGCTTCTCCTCTCCTCCTGTCTACACTACATGACTGTATGATCAGCTTCTCCTCTCCTCCTGTCTACACTACATGACTGTATGATCAGCTTCTCCTCTCCTCCTGTCTACACTACATGACTGTATGATCAGCTTCTCCTCTCCTCCTGTCTACACTACATGACTGTATGATCAGCTTCTCCTCTCCTCCTGTCTACACTACATGACTGTATGATCAGCTTCTCCTCTCCTCCTGTCTACACTACATGACTGTATGATCAGCTTCTCCTCTCCTCCTGTCTACACTACATGACTGTATGATCAGCTTCTCCTCTCCTCCTGTCTACACTACATGACTGTATGATCAGCTTCTCCTCTCCTCCTGTCTACACTACATGACTGTATGATCAGCTTCTCCTCTCCTCCTGTCTACACTACATGACTGTATGATCAGCTTCTCCTCTCCTCCTGTCTACACTACATGACTGTATGATCAGCTTCTCCTCTCCTCCTGTCTACACTACATGACTGTATGATCAGCTTCTCCTCTCCTCCTGTCTACACTACATGACTGTATGATCAGCTTCTCCTCTCCTCCTGTCTACACTACATGACTGTATGATCAGCTTCTCCTCTCCTCCTGTCTACACTACATGACTGTATGATCAGCTTCTCCTCTCCTCCTGTCTACACTACATGACTGTATGATCAGCTTCTCCTCTCCTCCTGTCTACACTACATGACTGTATGATCAGCTTCTCCTCTCCTCCTGTCTACACTACATGACTGTATGATCAGCTTCTCCTCTCCTCCTGTCTACACTACATGACTGTATGATCAGCTTCTCCTCTCCTCCTGTCTACACTACATGACTGTATGATCAGCTTCTCCTCTCCTCCTGTCTACACTACATGACTGTATGATCAGCTTCTCCTCTCCTCCTGTCTACACTACATGACTGTATGATCAGCTTCTCCTCTCCTCCTGTCTACACTACATGACTGTATGATCAGCTTCTCCTCTCCTCCTGTCTACACTACATGACTGTATGATCAGCTTCTCCTCTCCTCCTGTCTACACTACATGACTGTATGATCAGCTTCTCCTCTCCTCCTGTCTACACTACATGACTGTATGATCAGCTTCTCCTCTCCTCCTGTCTACACTACATGACTGTATGATCAGCTTCTCCTCTCCTCCTGTCTACACTACATGACTGTATGATCAGCTTCTCCTCTCCTCCTGTCTACACTACATGACTGTATGATCAGCTTCTCCTCTCCTCCTGTCTACACTACATGACTGTATGATCAGCTTCTCCTCTCCTCCTGTCTACACTACATGACTGTATGATCAGCTTCTCCTCTCCTCCTGTCTACACTACATGACTGTATGATCAGCTTCTCCTCTCCTCCTGTCTACACTACATGACTGTATGATCAGCTTCTCCTCTCCTCCTGTCTACACTACATGACTGTATGATCAGCTTCTCCTCTCCTCCTGTCTACACTACATGACTGTATGATCAGCTTCTCCTCTCCTCCTGTCTACACTACATGACTGTATGATCAGCTTCTCCTCTCCTCCTGTCTACACTACATGACTGTATGATCAGCTTCTCCTCTCCTCCTGTCTACACTACATGACTGTATGATCAGCTTCTCCTCTCCTCCTGTCTACACTACATGACTGTATGATCAGCTTCTCCTCTCCTCCTGTCTACACTACATGACTGTATGATCAGCTTCTCCTCTCCTCCTGTCTACACTACATGACTGTATGATCAGCTTCTCCTCTCCTCCTGTCTACACTACATGACTGTATGATCAGCTTCTCCTCTCCTCCTGTCTACACTACATGACTGTATGATCAGCTTCTCCTCTCCTCCTGTCTACACTACATGACTGTATGATCAGCTTCTCCTCTCCTCCTGTCTACACTACATGACTGTATGATCAGCTTCTCCTCTCCTCCTGTCTACACTACATGACTGTATGATCAGCTTCTCCTCTCCTCCTGTCTACACTACATGACTGTATGATCAGCTTCTCCTCTCCTCCTGTCTACACTACATGACTGTATGATCAGCTTCTCCTCTCCTCCTGTCTACACTACATGACTGTATGATCAGCTTCTCCTCTCCTCCTGTCTACACTACATGACTGTATGATCAGCTTCTCCTCTCCTCCTGTCTACACTACATGACTGTATGATCAGCTTCTCCTCTCCTCCTGTCTACACTACATGACTGTATGATCAGCTTCTCCTCTCCTCCTGTCTACACTACATGACTGTATGATCAGCTTCTCCTCTCCTCCTGTCTACACTACATGACTGTATGATCAGCTTCTCCTCTCCTCCTGTCTACACTACATGACTGTATGATCAGCTTCTCCTCTCCTCCTGTCTACACTACATGACTGTATGATCAGCTTCTCCTCTCCTCCTGTCTACACTACATGACTGTATGATCAGCTTCTCCTCTCCTCCTGTCTACACTACATGACTGTATGATCAGCTTCTCCTCTCCTCCTGTCTACACTACATGACTGTATGATCAGCTTCTCCTCTCCTCCTGTCTACACTACATGACTGTATGATCAGCTTCTCCTCTCCTCCTGTCTACACTACATGACTGTATGATCAGCTTCTCCTCTCCTCCTGTCTACACTACATGACTGTATGATCAGCTTCTCCTCTCCTCCTGTCTACACTACATGACTGTATGATCAGCTTCTCCTCTCCTCCTGTCTACACTACATGACTGTATGATCAGCTTCTCCTCTCCTCCTGTCTACACTACATGACTGTATGATCAGCTTCTCCTCTCCTCCTGTCTACACTACATGACTGTATGATCAGCTTCTCCTCTCCTCCTGTCTACACTACATGACTGTATGATCAGCTTCTCCTCTCCTCCTGTCTACACTACATGACTGTATGATCAGCTTCTCCTCTCCTCCTGTCTACACTACATGACTGTATGATCAGCTTCTCCTCTCCTCCTGTCTACACTACATGACTGTATGATCAGCTTCTCCTCTCCTCCTGTCTACACTACATGACTGTATGATCAGCTTCTCCTCTCCTCCTGTCTACACTACATGACTGTATGATCAGCTTCTCCTCTCCTCCTGTCTACACTACATGACTGTATGATCAGCTTCTCCTCTCCTCCTGTCTACACTACATGACTGTATGATCAGCTTCTCCTCTCCTCCTGTCTACACTACATGACTGTATGATCAGCTTCTCCTCTCCTCCTGTCTACACTACATGACTGTATGATCAGCTTCTCCTCTCCTCCTGTCTACACTACATGACTGTATGATCAGCTTCTCCTCTCCTCCTGTCTACACTACATGACTGTATGATCAGCTTCTCCTCTCCTCCTGTCTACACTACATGACTGTATGATCAGCTTCTCCTCTCCTCCTGTCTACACTACATGACTGTATGATCAGCTTCTCCTCTCCTCCTGTCTACACTACATGACTGTATGATCAGCTTCTCCTCTCCTCCTGTCTACACTACATGACTGTATGATCAGCTTCTCTCTCCTCCTGTCTACACTACATGACTGTATGATCAGCTTCTCCTCTCCTCCTGTCTACACTACATGACTGTATGATCAGCTTCTCCTCTCCTCCTGTCTACACTACATGACTGTATGATCAGCTTCTCCTCTCCTCCTGTCTACACTACATGACTGTATGATCAGCTTCTCCTCTCCTCCTGTCTACACTACATGACTGTATGATCAGCTTCTCCTCTCCTCCTGTCTACACTACATGACTGTATGATCAGCTTCTCCTCTCCTCCTGTCTACACTACATGACTGTATGATCAGCTTCTCCTCTCCTCCTGTCTACACTACATGACTGTATGATCAGCTTCTCCTCTCCTCCTGTCTACACTACATGACTGTATGATCAGCTTCTCCTCTCCTCCTGTCTACACTACATGACTGTATGATCAGCTTCTCCTCTCCTCCTGTCTACACTACATGACTGTATGATCAGCTTCTTCTCCCTCCTGTCTACACTACATGCAGCTGTATGATCAGCTTCTCCTCTCCTCCTGTCTACTCTACATGACTGTATGATCAGCATCTCTCTCCTCCTGTCTACCCTACATGACTGTATGATCAGCTTCTCCCTCTCCTCCTCTCTACACTACATGACTGTATGATCAGCATCTCCTCCTCCTCTCTACACTACATGACTGTATGATCAGCTTCTCCTCTCCTCCTGTCTACACTACATGACTGTATGATCAGCTTCTCCTCTCCTCCTGTCTACACTACATGACTGTATGATCAGCTTCTCCTCTCCTCCTGTCTACACTACATCGACTGTATGATCAGCTTCTCCTCTCCTCTCTGTCTACACTACATGACTGTATGATCAGCTCCTCCTCTCCTCCTGTCTACACTACATGACTGTATGATCAGCTTCTCCTCTACTCCTGTCTACACTACATGACTTTATGATCAGCTTCTCCTCTCATGTCTGCTGGTTATAGGATCGGAGCACCCCCCTCTGGTGATGGTAACATATGACATGTATCTGCAGACTATTACACTCAATATACTCTCTATCCTGTATGGTAACTGCTCTCATGTCTGCTGGTTATAGGATCGGAGCGCCCCCCCTCTGGTGATGGTAACATATGACATGTATCTGCAGACTATTACACTCAGTATATTTTCTATCCTGTCTGGTAACCCCTCTCATGTCTGCTGGTTATAGGATCGGAGTGCCCCCCTCTGGTGATGGTAACATATGACATGTATCTGCAGACTATTTCACTCAGTATATTCTCTATCCTGTATGGTAACTCCTCTCATGTCTGCTGGTTGTAGGATCGGAGTGCCCCCCTCTGGTGATGGTAACATATGACATGTATCTGCAGACTATTACACTCAGTATATTCTCTATCCTGTATGGTAACTCCTCTCATGTCTGCTGGTTATAGGATCGGAGTGCCCCCCTCTGGTGATGGTAACATATGACATGTATCTGCAGACTATTACACTCAGTATATTCTCTATCCTGTATGGTAACCGCTCTCATGTCTGCTGGTTATAGGATGGGAGCCCCCCTCTGGTGATGGTAACATATGACATGTATCTGCAGACTATTACACTCAGTATATTCTCTATCCTATATGGTAACTCCTCTCATGTCTGCTGGTTATAGGATCGGAGCTCCCCCCTCTGGTGATGGTAACATACAACATGTATCTGCAGACTATTACACTCAGTATATTCTCTATCCTGTATGGTAACTGCTCTCATGTCTGCTGGTTATAGGATCGGAGCGCCCCCCTCTGGTGATGGTAACATATAACATGTATCTGCAGACTATTACACTCAGTATATTCTCTATCCTGTATGGTAACTCCTCTCATGTCTGCTGGTTATAGGATCGGAGCGCCCCCCTCTGATGATGGTAACATATGACATGTATCTGCAGACTATTACACTCAGTATATTCTCTATCCTGTATGGTAACTCCTCTCATGTCTGCTGGTTATAGGATCGGAGCGCCCCCTCTGGTGATGGTAACATATGACATGTATCTGCAGACTATTACACTCAGTATATTCTCTATACGGTATGGTAACCCCTGTCATGTCTGCTGGTTATAGGATCGGAGCGCCCCCCTCTGGTGATGGTAACATATGACATGTATCTGCAGACTATTACACTCAGTATATTCTCTATCCTGTATGCTATCTCCTCTCATGTCTGCTGGTTATAGGATCGGAGCGCCCCCCTCTGGTGATGGTAATATATGACATGTATCTGCAGACTATTACACTCAGTATATTCTCTATCCTGTATGGTAACTGCTCTCATGTCTGCTGGTTATAGGATCGGAGCACCCCCCTCTGGTGAGGGTAATATATGACATGTATCTGCAGACTATTACACTCAGTATACTCTCTATCCTATATGGTAACTCCTCTCATGTCTGCTGGTTATAGGATCGGAGCGCCCTCCTCTGGTGAGGGTAATATATGACATGTATCTGCAGACTATTACACTCAGTATATTCTCTATCCTGTCTGGTAACTGCTCTCATGTCTGCTGGTTATATGATCGGAGCGCCCCCCTCTGGTGATGGTAACATATGACAGGTATCTGCAGACTATTACACTCAGTATACCCTCTATCCTGTATGGTAACTCCTCTCATGTCTGCTGTTTATAGGATCGGAGCGCCCTCCTCTGGTGATGGTAACATATGACAGGTATCTGCAGACTATTACACTCAGTATACCCTCTATCCTGTATGGTAACTCCTCTCATGTCTGCTGGTTATAGGATTGGAGCGCCCCCCTCTGGTAATGGTAACATATGACATGTATCTGCAGACTATTACACTCAGTATATTCTCTATCCTGTCTGGTAACTGCTCTCATGTCTGCTGGTTATAGGATTGGAGCGCCCCCCATTTGGTTATGGTAACATATGACATGTATCTGCAGGTTCTCACAGGTAGGATCATCACGCTGCAGGCTCTTTCCAAATCATTGGTCCATGTAAACATTGCGGCCTCTTCAGTAGAGAAAATGTTAACCACAACCAAGTCTAAGTCTGAATGGGAGAATCTCACCTGGTTAATATATGCTGCCGCTGGTACAGAGTATGCCATCCCATTGATGGTTATTGTCATGTCCGGCAGGGAACTGACGTGGTCACAGGTCACGTGGTACTAGAATCCAGAGGGAGGTCAGATGAATAGACAGCACTGGTATCATTATTCCTTAATATCTACTCTCTACAATCACTATTCTACAGATTCCACCCCCAAGATAAGATGTTAATATGAAAACCGGTTCCATCAGGGTGCAAATACGGATGACTGACACATGCTTCATCTCACACACAGTGAGCTGGAGGACTAACCCCACTTCCCTGACAACCCCACAACTTGGACCAGCAGAAATATGGTCCGGAGCAATTTGTAGTTGTGGTGTAGCATTTAGTGTACTGACAGGTGTAGTGTAGAAGTGGTGGGAAGCGCTACCTGTAGGGTAATATTGCAGTCTGGCACTAGCTGTAGTGTAGTATTGTAGCCCGGCACTAGCTGTAGTGTGGTATTGTAGTGTAGCACTAACTGTAGTGTGGTATTGTAGTCTGGCACTAACTGTAGTGTGGTATTGCAGTCTGGCACTAGCTGTAGCGTAGTATTGTAGTTCAGCACTAACTGTAGTGTAGTATTGTAGTCTGGCACTAGCTGTAGTGTGGTATTGTAGTGTAGCACTAACTGTAGTGTGGTATTGTAGTCTGGCACTAACTGTAGTGTGGTATTGTAGTCTGGCACTAGCTGTAGTGTAGTATTGTAGTTCAGAACTAACTGTAGTGTGGTATTGTAGCCCGGCACTAACTGTAGTTTGGTATTGTAGTCTGGCACTAGCTGTAGTGTAGTATTGTAGTCTGGCACTAGCTGTAGTGTAGTAAGGTAGTTCAGCACTGGCTGTAGTGTGGTATTGTAGCTTGGTACTAGCTGTAGTGTAGTATTGTAGTCTGGCACTATCTGTTGTGTAGTATTGTAGTCTGGCACTAGCTGTAGTGTAGTATTGTAGTCTGGCACTAGCTGTAGTGTAGTATTGTAGTCTGGCACTATCTGTAGTGTAGTATTGTAGTCTGGCACTAGCTGTAGTGTAGTATTGTAGTCTGGCACTAGCTGTAGTGTGGTATTGTAGTTCAGCACTAGCTGTAGTGTAGTATTGTAGTCTGGCACTAGCTGTAGTGTAGTATTGTAGTCTGGCACTAGCTGTAGTGTAGTATTGTAGTTCAGCACTAGCTGTAGTGTAGTATTGTAGTCTGGCACTAGCTGTAGTGTAGTATTGTAGTCTGGCACTAGCTGTAGTGTAGTATTGTAGTCTGGCACTAGCTGTAGTGTAGCATTGTAGTTCAGCACTAACTATAGTGTGTTATTGTAGTCTGGAACTAGCTGTAGTGTAGTATTGTTGTCTGGCACTAGCTGTAGTGTAGTATTGTAGTCTGGAACTGTTTGTAGTGTGGTATTGCAGTCTGGCACTAACTGTAGTTTGATTTTGTAGTCTGGCACAAGCTGTAGTTTGGTATTGTAGTCTGGCACTACCTGTAGTGTAATATTGTAGCCCAGCACCATCTGTAGTGTAGTATTGTAGTGGAGCACAAGCTGTAGTGTGGTATTGTAGTCTGGCACTAGCTGTAGTGTGGTATTGTAGTCTGGCACTAGCTGTAGTGTGGTATTGTAGTCTGGCACTAGCTGTAGTGTGGTATTGTAGTCTGGCACTAGCTGTAGTGTGATATTGTAGTCTGGCACTAGCTGTAGTGTAGTATTGTAGTTCAGTACTAACTGTAGTATTGTAGTGGAGCCATAGCAGTAGTGTAGTCTGGCACTAACTGTAGTGCAGTATTGTAGTCTGGCACTCACTGTATTGTTGTATTGTAGTTTGGCACCAGTTGTGTGGTATTGTAGTCCGGCACTAGCTGTAGTGTAGTACGGCAATAACTGTAGTGTGGTATTGTAGTCTAGCACTAGCTGTAGTGTAGTATTTTAGTCCAACACTAACTGTAGTGTAGTATTGTAGTTTGGTACTAGTTGTAGTGTGGTATTGTAGTCTGGCACTGACTGTAGTTTGGTATTGTAGTCTGGCACTAGCTGTAGTTTAATATTGTAGTCCGGTACTAACTGTACTGTAGTATTGTAGTGGAGCACAAGCTGTAGTGTGTTATTGTAGTCTGGCACTAGCTGTAGTGTGTTATTGTAGTCTGGCACTAGCTGTAGTGTAGTATTGTAGTCTGGAACAGTTTGTAGTGTGGTATTGTAGTCTGGCACTAACTGTAGAGTGGTATTGTAGTCTGGCACTAACTATACTGTGGTATTGTAGTCTAGCACTAGCTGTAGTGTAGTATTTTAGTCCAGCACTAACTGTAGTGTAGTATTGTAGTTTGGAACTAGTTG
The DNA here is from genome assembly GCA_033119425.1 of Bufotes viridis. Classification (NCBI taxonomy): domain Eukaryota; kingdom Metazoa; phylum Chordata; class Amphibia; order Anura; family Bufonidae; genus Bufotes; species Bufotes viridis. The sequence goes on along the minus strand of CM065589.1, from coordinate 622,966,519 downwards.
TAGTGTGGTATTGTAGTCTGGCACTAGCTGTAGTGTAGTATTGTAGTCTGGCACTAGCTGTATTGTAGTATTGTAGTCTGGAACTGTTTGTAGTGTGGTATTGCAGTCTGGCACTAACTGTAGTTGGATATTGTAGTCTGGCACTAGCTGTAGTTTGGTATTGTAGTCTGGCACTACCTGTAGTGTAATATTGTAGCCCAGCACCAACTGTAGTGTAGTATTGTAGTGGAGCACAAGCTGTAGTGTGGTATTGTAGTCTGGCACTAGCTGTAGTGTAGTATTGTAGTCTGGCACTAACTGTAGTGTAATATTTTAGGCTGGCACTAGTTGTAATGTTGTATTGTAGTTGGCACTAACTGTAGTGTAGTATTCTAGTTTGGCACTCTTTGTAGTGTGGTATTGTAGTCTGGCACTAACTGTACTGTGGTATTGTAGTCTAGCACTAGCTGTAGTGTAGTATTTTAGTCCAGCACTAACTGTAGTGTAGTATTGTAGTTTGGAACTAGTCGTAGTGTGGTATTGTAGTCTGGCACTAACTGTAGTTTGGTATTGTAGTCTGGCACTAGCTGTAGTGTAATATTGTAGTCTGGCACTAACTGTAGTGTGGTATTAGAGTGTGTCACTAGCTGTAATGTGGTATTGTAGGCTCACACTAGGTTTAGTGTAGTATTGTAGTGTGGATTTAGCTGTAGTGTAGTATTGTAGGCTGGTACTAACTGTAGTGTGGTATTGTAGGCTGGCAATAGCTGTAGTGTAGTATTGTTGTCTCACACAAGGTTTTATTGTAGTGTGGATTTAGCTGTAGTGTAGTATTATTGTTGTAGTGTTGGGTGTAGTATAAGGTTGTAGTGCGGTATTATTGGTTGTAGTGTTAGGCGTAGTAGAATGTTGTAGTGTGGTATTAGTGGTTGTAGTGTTGGGTGTAGTATAAGGTTGTAGTGCTGTATTCAGAGCTGTGGGTGTAATAATGATGACATCACATACTGGTAAATTATAAGACTATGGTATAATCACCAGTCCATAGATGTCTGCCTTTGCACCAATGGCTTCTTGAATCCTTTTTATTGCCTCTGGGTGTCCAGCAATAACTGACGTTCCAGTGTCTACGATTGCCTGGCATCCATCTTCACAAGCAAGGACCTGACCATTGAGAGTGACGCTATAAGAGGACGAGGAAGCCATTAGTGCATTGGATGCAACATGTTCTGTGCTCTACGAGATGGTGCAGACAGTTCTAAATACTATTTATCATCATCCTCACGTCATCCTGATGACCATCGTTATCCCTTCACCATAGTCTACCTCACCATTGACCTCTTCCTTGCCATAGTCATTCTCCTTACCGTAGTCCCCCTCCCCTCACCTCATTGTAGTCTCCTCACCTCATTGTAGTCCCCTCACCTCACTTCATCGCAGTCCCCTCACCTCATCGTAGTCTCCTCACCTCATCATAGTCCCTTCTTCTCACCTCATTGTAGTCCCCTCACCTCATTGTAGTCTCCACACCGTCTCCACACCTCATTGTAGTCCCTTCTTCTCGCCTCATCGCAGTCCCCTCACCTCATTGTAGTCTCCTCACCTCATTGTAGTCTCCTCACCTCATTGTAGTCCCTTCTTCTCGCCTTATTGTAGTCCCCACACCTCATTGTAGTCCCTTCTTCTCGCCTCATTGTAGTCTCCTCACCTCATTGTAGTCTCCTCACCTCATTGTAGTCTCCTCACCTCATTGTAGTCTCCTCACCTCATTGTAGTCTCCTCACCTCATTGTAGTCTCTCACCTCATTGTAGTCTCCTCACATCATTGTAGTCCCCACACCTCATTGTAGTCCCCTCACCTCACTTTATCGCAGTCCCCTCACCTCATCGTAGTCTCCTCACCTCATCATAGTCCCTTCTTCTCGCCTCATCGCAGTCCCCTCACCTCATTGTAGTCTCCTCACCTCATTGTAGTCCCCTCACCTCATTGTAGTCCCCACACCTCATTGTAGTCCCCACACCTCATTGGAGTCCCCACACCTCATTGTAGTCCCCACACCTCATTGTAGTCTCCTCACCTCATTGTAGTCTCCTCACCTCATTGTAGTCTCCTCACCTCATTGTAGTCTCCTCACCTCATTGTAGTCTCCTCACCTCATTGTAGTCTCCTCACCTCATTGTAGTCTCCTCACCTCATTGTAGTCTCCTCACCTCATTGTAGTCCCTTCACCTCATTGTAGTCCCTTCTTCTTGCCTCATCGCAGTCCCCTCACCTCATCGCAGTCCCCTCACCTCATTGTAGTCTCCTCACCTCATTGTAGTCTCCTCACCTTATTGTAGTCTCCTCACCTTATTGTAGTCTCCTCACCTTATTGTAGTCTCCTCACCTTATTGTAGTCTCCTCACCTTATTGTAGTCTCCTCACCTTATTGTAGTCTCCTCACCTCATTGTAGTCTCCTCACCTCATTGTAGTCCCCTCACCTCTGGGGTGTCTCTAGGGCTTTTTATCCGGGGCCAGGGCCCCGAATCAAAATACCACTGCCCCGAACCTCGCCAGGGCTGTCTTTAATGTAGGGCAACAATCCGTATTTCAAGCAGCACTCCTGATCACCCGGTCACACCTGATGCATCAGCCCGCCTTCCGTCCTAGACTCGTTCGGACTTAGATGGCTGATGGAGGCACTGGGGGCTGATGGAGGCACTGGGGGCTGATGGAGGCACTGGGGGCTGATGGAGGAACTGGGGGCTGATGGAGGAACTGAGGGCTGATGGAGGCATATGGGGGCTGATGGAGGCACTGGGGGCTGAAGAGAGGCACTGGGGGCTGATGTTAATTCTTATTATGCAAATTTCAACACAGTGGGCTTGTGCCCCGAATGTTTTCAGACTCTAGCAACGCCCCTGCTTCACCTCACTGTAGTCCCATCTCCTCACATCATCGCAGTCCCTTTTCCTCACCTCATCGTAGTCGCTTCTTCTCACCTTGTCGTAGTCTCCTCTCCTCATAGTAGTCCCCTCTCCTCTCCTCATAGTAGTCCCCTTTCCTCACCTCATCGTAGTCCCTTCTTCTCACCTCATAGTAGTCCCCTCTCCTCATAATAGTACCCTCTCCTCACCTCATTGTAGTCTCCTCTCCTCACAGTAGTCCCCTTTCCTCTCCTCATAGAAGTCCCCTCTCCTCACCTCATTGTAGTCTCCTCTCCTCACAGTAGTCCCCTTTCCTCACCTCATCGTAGTCCCTTCTTCTCACCTCATAGTAGTCCCCTCTCCTCATAATAGTACCCTCTCCTCACCTCATTGTAGTCTCCTCTCCTCACAGTAGTCCCCTTTCCTCTCCTCATAGAAGTCCCCTCTCCTCACCTCATTGTAGTCTCCTCTCCTCACAGTAGTCCCCTTTCCTCACCTCATAGTAGTCCCCTCTCCTCACCTCATTTTAGTCCCCTCTCCTCACAGCAGTCCCCTTTCCTCTCCTCATAGTAGTCCCCTCTCCTCACCTCATTGTAGTCTCCTCTCCTCACAGTAGTTACCATTTCCTCACCTCATAGTAGTCCCCTCTCCTCACCTCATTTTAGTCCCCTCTCCTCACAGCAGTCCCCTTTCCTCACCTCATAGTAGTCCCCTCTCCTCACCTCATTGTAGTCTAGTCTCCTCTCCTCACAGTAGTCCCCTTTCCTCACCTCATCGTAGTCCCTTCTTCCCACCTCATCGTAGTCCCTTCTTCCCACCTCATCGTAGTCTCATCTCCTCATAGTAGTCCCCTCTCCTCATAGTAGTCCCCTCTCCTCACCTCATTGTAGTCTCCTCTCCTCAAAGTAGTCCCCTTTCCTCTCCTCATAGTAGTCCCCTCTCCGCACCTCATTGTAGTCTCCTCTCCTCACAGTAGTCCCTTCTTCTCACCTCATTGTAGTCTCCTCACCTCACAGTAGTCCCCTCTCATCCTCACAGTAGTTCCCTCTCCTCACCTCATTGTAGTCCCCTCTCCTCTCCTCACAGTAGTCCCCTCTCATCCTCACAGTAGTCCCCTCTCCTCTCCTCACAGTAGTCCCCTCTCCTCACAGTAGTCCCCTCTCCTCACCTCATTGTAGTCCCCTCTCCTCACCTCATTGTAGTCCCCTCTCCTCACCTCATTGTAGTCCCCTCTCCTCACCTCATTGTAGTCCCCTCTCCTCACCTCATTGTAGTCCCCTCTCCTCACCTCATTGTAGTCCCCTCTCCTCACCTCATTGTAGTCCCCTCTCCTCACCTCATTGTAGTCCCCTCTCCTCACCTCATTGTAGTCCCCTCTCCTCTCCTCACAGTAGTCCTCTCTCATCCTCACTGTAGTCCCCTCTCCTCACCTCACAGTAGTCCCCTCTTCTCTCCTCACAGTAGTCCCCTCTCCTCTCCTCACTGTAGTCCCCTCTCCTCACCTCACTGTAGTCCCCTCTCCTCACCTCACTGTAGTCCCCTCTCCTCACCTCACTGTAGTCCCCTCTCCTCACCTCACTGTAGTCCCCTCTCCTCACCTCACTGTAGTCCCCTCTCCTCACCTCACTGTAGTCCCCTCTCCTCACCTCACTGTAGTCCCCTCTCCTCACCTCACCGTAGTCTCCTCCCTCACTGCAGAAAATGACCTTTTTATTTAACCCCTTCCCGACTGCCCACTGTGTATATATGTCCTATCTGCACATGCCCCATGCAGGCAGCACTTTAATCCCAGTGCTGGAATTAAAGCTCCTGCAATCTAGCAGGAGCAGGTCAGGTCCTGGCTGACAGACACAGCGGGGACCCTGAGGAGAAGACAGGAGTGGTTTATTACCGAGAGGACAGCGCTGCATGAGTCCCGACAGTCACATGAGCGCCGGTGGTGTCTGGTTTTGTGTAAAGCCCCCACAGGGGGCTGTTTTCTCCTGTAATTGGGTCTCCTGTGGATGATCCCCTCCTGGGAGACTTATTTTGTGCCAAAAATAAATGAAAATATAAGTAAATAAAAAATGCTAACAGAAACCGTCACCATAGTTGCCCCGTTCGCTCAAACCTATATATGTTACATATGAAAACGATCGTCACAAGACAGGGAACCCATTGCAATAATTAATTTTTGTGTCATTTTTAATATTTAAGAAATAAAAAGCTATAATTAAAAAAAATTACTTTTTAATAATAATTAGCAGTTTTCCTCCAAAATAAACCTAAAAAAGGAAAACAAACTTTAAAAAGAACATTATAATAATAAGTCCTAAGTGTCCAGTAAAAAAAAAAAGTAGTCAAACAAATAAAAAATCTATTTTTGTATATATTGGTGTGTTTGAGTAGTCTCCGAGGCATTGCTCCCGGTTAGCCAGAATCCTATTCCACACTGATGAGGGGCCACACCCCGAAACAGCTGTCTGTGGATGGATAACTTGCTTAGGTTTTCCCCGTCACATCCTTAAAGCTTGTAAAAAAGCGGGATCTTGACATAGGGGCCACTTAATATGGTGGATTTGGTGATCTCTGTAATGGAGACACCCCTTTGCTTGGTTTTCCTTCCTTTGAGGGATATCTGGCTTTCATTGTGTTGTAGACCCAATACTCGGGCTCCACATTTGTTTTGCATATTCCTGTTTCCCAGGGAGCTTTGCACTTCGGACGCTGTGTTGAGACTCTTAAGTGAGGCTCCGCGGTGTTTTTTGTAGATGGTCTCCCTGAGATCAGCTATTGTTGTGTTTAAATAAAAAATCTATGGTCACTAAACCACCACATGCACAAAATCACAAAAAGTTGCCTGGACTTTTTATACATTTAACATTTTTTACGTTTTAGAAAGTTTAGAATTTTAGGTGACATCCCAGCTTTTCAGCTCCCTCCTGACCTCAGCACCGGTCACAGAGCATGCCTAGAAAACTCCCATAGAAGTCAGTGAGGTCCTCTCCTGACCATTGGGTCTATGGCCCAGGAAGTCTTCAACGTGAAAACTGCCGGATACTATAGTCCAGAGAACTGTGTGCAGACAGGAGACACTTCTAGGCCGACCATCACTTCCCCCCAACCTGTGCCAGAGCGGCCAGACGGAAGGAGGAAACCAGGTGCCGCTCATCTCCTGCCCAATACCATCCCTACAGTGAAGCATGGTGGGGGCAGCATCATGTCTGGGGGAAACCAGGCGCCGCTCATCACCTGCCCAATACTATCCATACAGTGAAGCATGGTGGTGGCAGCATCATATCTGGAGGAGACCAGGCGCCGCTCATCTCCTGCCCAATACCATCCCTACAGTGAAGCATGGTGGGGGCAGCATCATGTCTGGGGGAGACCAGGCACTGCTCATCACCTGCCCAATACCATCCCTACAGTGAAGCATGGTGGTGGCAGCATCATGTCTGGAGGAGACCAGGCGCCGCTCATCTCCTGCCCAATACCATCCCTACAGTGAAGCATGGTGGTGGCAGCATCATGTCTGGAGGAGACCAGGCGCCGCTCATCTCCTGCCCAATACCATCCCTACAGTGAAGCATGGTGGGGGCAGCATCATGTCTGGGGGAAACCAGGCGCCGCTCATCACCTGCCCAATACTATCCATACAGTGAAGCATGGTGGTGGCAGCATCATATCTGGAGGAGACCAGGCGCCGCTCATCACCTGCCCAATACCATCCCTACAGTGAAGCATGGTGGTGGCAGCATCATGTCTGGAGGAGACCAGGCGCCGCTCATCACCCGTCCAATACCATCCCTACAGTGAAGCATGGTGGGGGCAGCATCATGTCTGGGGGGAGACCAGGCGCCGCTCATCTCCTGCCCAATACCATCCCTACAGTGAAGCATGGTGGGGGCAGCATCATGTCTGGAGGAGGCTAGGCGCCGCTCATCACCTGCCCTATACCATCCCTACAGTGAAGTATGGTGGTGGCGGCGTCATGTCTGGGGGGACAGGTAGACCCATCAGGGTGGAGGGAAAGTTGAATGGAGCAAAGTCCAGAGATATTCTTCATGAGGACCTGATCCAGAACCTGGACTTCAGACTGGGATGAAGGTTCACCTTCCAACAAGACAATGGCTCTAAGCACACGGTCAGGACAACACAGGAGAGGCTGAGGGAGAACTCTGGGAATGTCTTTGAGGGGCCACAGCCAGAGCCCTGAACCCAATGGACTGCCTCCATCCAACCTGACAGAGCTGCAGAGAAGAACAGCCGAAAATCCCTAAATCCAGGAGTAAACCTTGTGGCATCATCTCCAAGAAAACTGGAGCCTGGCATCACTGCTTCAACTAAATCCTGAGTAAAGGGGCTGAAGACTTATGTCTTTGTTTGAAAGAGGATGAATACCTAAGTCCAGGAGAAAGGAACTGAAGACTTTCTCAATGCGCTGTACGTGATATGGGCTCCTAAACGGGAACCTTTTCCAGGTAACTTACGTGCAGGGACTTCACCACTGGGGCTGGTGTCCACATTGCTTCTGCATCGCAGGAAATCTGCCCAGAGATGTGTGGAGCAATAGAGACCTACCATCTGCAGACGGAAAACCTATCCCCGAGAACGTGAAGTTTTTCCATTTCCCGAGTTGCGCTGATATTTTTCATAATTGAATGCACTAATTAGAGGTCTGACCAGCTGACGACTGTGCTGAGGCATTGTAGGAACTGCAGAAAACTGTGGTCATCATCAGTTATCATCGATATAACCATGAGTATCTGTAATCAGTATCACAACTATAATTGTCATCATCAGTATGACCATCATCTTAATTATAGACATCTTCATCAATCTCAACAAAATCGGAACCTTTCTCATCACCGCTATCCTCACCATCCCTAGAAGCGCCTGGTTGCCTTCCAAAACCTTCACCATCATTGTAGCCACCATCATCCTCAACATCCTCAACATCGCCTAGGTCAGTATGATCATCACTGGTATCCTCACCATCATCCATTATTATCATTGTCATTCTGATCAACATCTCCACCATCCTCATCACGCAGCAAATAACAGCTCTCGGAGGTATAAACACCAGCCAGCCTCTCCAGAACAGACGTCTAATGGTGGCATTAGGATCATACCGAGGATCCAAGGCAACCAGACACTGAATATGAGACTGGTATCCACTGGTTGTAACTGGACCCAGCAACATTGCAATGTCGGAGCGAGGAGGGTGAAAAGGAAGATGTTAGAGGACAACCTGTTTGGTATGTTGTACCTGTTTATGGTGATCTGCCAAAACCTCTCATGTGTGACAGGAACCCAGTAAAGACTTCCAGAGTAAAGAGAGTCATCAACTCCACCGAAAACCACCACGCTGCTATTCTCCCTGCATAAGAGAAAACACATTATTAGAGAGGGTGAGAGACGAAAGGAGAGTCCTACAAGTCAAAATACAGTCCTATAACGAGAGGTGAGAAGATACAGTCCTATAACGAGAGGAGAAGATACAGTCCTATAATGAGAGGTGAGAAGACACAGTCCTATAACAAGAGGAGAGAAGACACAGTATTATGATGAGGTGAGATGCAGTCCTATAATGAGAGGTGAGATGCAGTCCTATAATGAGGTGAGAAGACACAGTCCTATAATGAGAGATGAGAAGACAGTCCTATAATGAGAGGTGAGAAGACAGTCCTATAACAAGAGGAGAGAAGACACAGTATTATGAGGAGGTGAGATGCAGTCCTATAATGAGGTGAGAAGATACAGTCTATAACGAGAGGTGAGATGTAGTCCTATGATGAGAGGTGAGAAGACACAGTCCTATAATGAGAGGTGAGAAGACACAGTCCTATGATGAGGTGAGATGCAGTCCTATAATGAGACAGGAGAAGATACAGTCTATAAGGAGAGCTGAGAAGAAAGTCCTATGATGAGGTGAGATGCAGTCCTATAAAGAGAGGTGAGAAGACACAGTCCTATGATGAGGTGAGAAGATGCAGTCCTATAAAGAGAGGTGAGAAGACACAGTCCTATAATGAGAGGAGAAGATACAGTCTATAACGAGAGCTGAGAAGAAAGTCCTATGATGAGGTGAGATGCAGTCCTATAAAGAGAGGTGAGAAGACACAGTCCTATGATGAGGTGAGATGCAGTCCTATAAAGAGAGGAGAAGATACAGTCTATAACGAGAGGTGAGAAGAAAGTCCTATGATGAGGTGAGATGCAGTCCTATAAAGAGAGGAGAAGATACAGTCTATAACGAGAGGTGAGAAGAAAGTCCTATGATGAGGTGAGATGCAGTCCTATAAAGAGAGAAGAAGATACAGTCATATAATAAGAGGTGAGAAGAAAGTCCTATGATAAGGTGAGATGTAGCCCTATAATGAGAGGAGAAGATACAGTCCTATAATGAGAGGTGAGAAGACACAGTACTATGAGGAAGTGAGATGCAGTCCTATAATGAGAGAGGAAAAGATACAGTCCTATAATGAGAGGAGAAGATGCAGTCCTATAATGAGAGGTGAGAAGAAAGTCCTATGATAAGGTGAGATGTAGTCCTATAATGAGAGGAGAAGATGCAGTCCTATAATGAGAGGTGAGAAGACGCAGTCCTATAATGAGAGGTGAGAAGACACAGTCCTATGAGGAGGTGAGATGCAGTCCTATAATGAGAGAGGAAAAGATACAGTCCTATAATGAGAGGTGAGAAGAAAGTCCAATGATGAGGTGAAATGCAGTCCTATAAAGAGAGAGGATGCAGTCCTATAATGAGAGGTGAGAAGACACAGTCCTATGATGAGGTGAGATGTAGTCCTATAAGAGACAGGAGAAGATACAGTCTATAACAAGAGGTGAGAAGATGCAGTCCTATGATGAGGTGAGATGCAGTCCTATAATGAGACAGGAGAAAATGCAGTCATATAATAAGAGGAAAGAAGATACAGTCCTATAATGAGAGGTGAGAAGATACAGTCCTGATGAGGTGAGATTTAGTCCTATAACGAGAGGAGAAGATGCAGTCCTATAACAAGAGGTGAGAAGACACAGTCCTATGATGAGGTGAGATGCAGTCCTATAATGAGACAGGAGAAGATAGATACAGTCTATAACGAGAGGTGAGAAGAAAGTCCTATGATATGGTGAGATGGAGTCCTATAAAGAGGTGAGAAGACACAGTCCTATAATGAGAGGTGAGAAGAAAGTCCTATGATATGGTGAGATGGAGTCCTATAAAGAGGTGAGAAGACACAGTCCTATAATGAGAGGTGAGAAGATACAGTCCTATAACAAGAGGAGAGAAGACACAGTATTATGAGGAGGTGAGATGTAGTCTTATGATGAGGTAAGATGTAGTTCTATGATGAGAGGTGAGATGTAGTCCTATAAAGAGAGGAGAAGATGCAGTCCTATAACGAGCTGTGAGAAGACACAGTACTATAACGAGCTGTGAGAAGACACAGTACTATAACGAGCTGTGAGAAGACACAGTACTATGATGAGGTGAGATGTAGTCCTATATTAAAAAAGGAGAAGATGCAGTCCTATAACAAGAGGTGAGAAGACACAGTCCTATGATGAGGTGAGATGCAGTCCTATAATGAGACAGGAGAAGATAGATACAGTCTATAACGAGAGGTGAGAAGAAAGTCCTATGATATGGTGAGATGGAGTCCTATAAAGAGGTGAGAAGACACAGTCCTATAATGAGAGGTGAGAAGAAAGTCCTATGATATGGTGAGATGGAGTCCTATAAAGAGGTGAGAAGACACAGTCCTATAATGAGAGGTGAGAAGATACAGTCCTATAATGAGAGGAGAGAAGACACAGTCCTATAACAAGAGGAGAGAAGACACAGTATTATGAGGAGGTGAGATGTAGTCTTATGATGAGGTAAGATGTAGTCCTATGATGAGAGGTGAGATGTAGTCCTATAAAGAGAGGAGAAGATGCAGTCCTATAACGAGCTGTGAGAAGACACAGTACTATAACGAGCTGTGAGAAGACACAGTACTATAACGAGCTGTGAGAAGACACAGTACTATAACGAGCTGTGAGAAGACACAGTACTATGATGAGGTGAGATGTAGTCCTATAATAAAAAAGGAGAAGATACAGTCCTATAACAAAAGGTGAGAAGATGCAGTCTATAATGAGACAGGAGAAGATGCAGTCATTTAATAGGAGGAAAGAAGACACAGTGCTATAATGAGAGGTGAGATGTAGTCCTATGATGAGAGGTGAGATGTAGTCCTATGATGAGAGGTGAGAAGACACAGTCCTATGATGAGAGGTGAGAAGACACAGTCCTATGATGAGGAGTTACCCGGTGTTACCTGCTGAGATACACGGAGAAGATGTCCTCTGGTATTAACCCTTCGCTCCACATGTTATCGAATACCGGGGCTGTTCCAGACACAGATAGGCTGGGATACCCCAAACCCAAGATACCATCAAAATGTGAATAGTAGAGGAAGAAGGACTCCATCTCGCTGAGGATCAGACCTTGCTTTGTGACCACAAGACTCCCGACCTGGTACATAGAACCAGACAATGATGTCTCCCTGTGGACAACTGCAGGGGTCTCCTCCATGTGACACTATATACACCTAGTCTGTAGTGCCACCCCTAGGTGTCCCCGGTAAGGCAAGGTGGTGGAGCATGTTTTGTAAGGACTCTTCTTTTAGTGTGTGTGCTTATAGTTTACCAGCTTCCATTCATTTCAATGATAACTGATGACTTCCTATGCGCTGAGCTCCCCCTAGTGGTGGCTGACGGCAGGCAGTTCTGACACATTGTTGAAAGGGTGCAATAGGGGAGGTTACAGCCTGGGTGATAGGAGCAGTCCTATTACACCTTGCTGCACTTATCGGGGACCCATATTGCAGCTATACTGCTGCTTTTAGGTTGTTTGCACTGTATGATGCATCAGTAATTCCACCAAATCTTGCTTGTGACTGGGGTGCAAGTTCTGTGTGATACAGCTATTTACGGGGAGTATTAATAGTCGTGCAAAAGGTGGTCGCGCTGCCTGGTACACGTCCCAATTCACAAGCTGAAGGGAAGCGGCAATCTCCTTCATAGCAGACACCGGAGTCCCGCCGGATAGTAGCCTTTCCTCCAAGCAACCTTCAATACAATCGTGAAAACACGGCTTAAAATGAATCCTAAGGTCAGGGCCAGAAGTTCCATCAGTCCATGCCCGAACATAACACCCTCCTCAGCACACTCCGTTTATATAGGGTTAATCTGCAACTTTCCCCTCCCCCTTTCAGCAACACCCACCTTGCGGAAATACACTCTTTTTTAATTTTCTAAAACCATAACATTTGGACCCCCAGAAATACATAAAAACAGAATAAAAATCGTGAACATAAAACCATATTTTAGGACTCCTGAATGGCATTTCCAGCTTGGGGCTGTCTGCAGTGACCCTGCCAGTCACTCCAAAACCTTCCTTCCAGAACTCTTGAATCTTAGACCGCTCCGCAGCACGTGATCGCGGTCCGCTTTATCCGTCACATTTAGGGCATTTATCGCTGTATTCCCTATTAAACCTGTTAACTCTATCTGCTGAGTAATAGTCTATGTAGTATGGTAAATTGTAGAATCCTGTGATCTTGAGAAATGGAGGATGTTTTGATATTTTTATAAACTCTGCCCCCCTTGTGTCTATTATCTGTTCCCGTTCTCCCTCGCTCCTATATTTCCTGCACTCAATTGTTTCATAATCATTTTATAAATTTGTGATACCTAAATGTCTTTATCATAACATTCAAAACAATAATCTCCTGTCATTGGTGGCACAGTGGCCACAGCCCCTCCCCTCCTCCTCCCCTCTCTCCTGTCATTGGTGGCACAGTGGCCACAGCCCCTCCCCTCCTCCTCCCCCCTCTCCTGTCATTGGTGGTGCAGTGGCCACAGCCCCTCCCCTCCTCCTCCCCTCTCTCCTGTCATTGGTGGTGCAGTGGCCACAGCGCCTCCCCTCCTCCTCCCCTCTCTGCTTTCATTGGTGGTGCAGTGGCCACAGCCCCTCCCCTCCTCCTCCCCTCTCTGCTGTCATTGGTAGAGCAGTGGCCACAGCCCCTCCCCTCCTCCTCCCCTCTCTGATGTCATTGGTGGCCCAGTGGCCACAGCCCCTCCCCACCTCCTCCCCTCTCTCCTGTCATTGGTGGCACAGTGGCCACAGCCCCTCCCCCTACTCCTCCCCTCTCTCCTGTCATTGGTGGCACAGTGGCCACAGCCCCTCCCTCCTCCTCCTCTCTCCTGTCATTGGGTGGCGCAGTGTACAGCGCCCTCCTCCTCCTCCCCTCTCTGCTGTCATTGGTGGCAGCCAGTGGTCTGGCCTCCCTCCCTCCTCCCTCTCTCCTGTCATTGGTGGCGCCAGTGGCCACAGCCCCTCCCCTCCTCCTCCCTCTCTCCTGTCATTGGTGGGCAGTGGCCACAGCCCCTCCCTCCTCCTCCCCTCTCTCCTGTCATTGGTGGCGCAGTGGCCACAGCCCTCCCTCCTCCTCCCCTCTCTCCTGTCATTAGTGGCCAGTGGCCACAGCCCCTCCCCCCTCCTCCCCTCTCTCCTGTCATTAGTGGAGCAGTGGCCACAGCCCCTCCCCTCCTCCTCCCCTCTCTCCTGTCATTGGTGGCGCAGTGGCCACAGCCCCTCCCCTCCTCCTCTCTCCTGTCATTGGGAGCAGTGGCCACAGCCCTCCTCCCCCCCTCTCCTGTCATTGGTGGCACAGTGGCCCACAGCGCCCTCCCCCTCCTCCTCCCTCTCTCCTGTCATTGGTGGCAGCAGTGGCCACAGCCCCTCCCCTCCCCTCCTCTCCTCTCTCCTGTTATTGGTGGCAAAGTGACCACAGCCCCTCCCCTCCTCCTCCCCTCTCTCCTGTCATTGGTGGAGCAGTGGCCACAGCCCCTCCCCTCCTCCTCCCCTCTCTCCTGTCATTGGAGACACAGTGACCACAGCCCCTCCCGTCCTCCTCCCCTCTCTCCTGTCATTGGTGGAGCAGTGGCCACAGCCCCTCCCCTCCTCCTCCCCTCTCTGCTGTCATTGGTGGCACAGTGGCCACAGCCCCTCCCCTCCTCCTCCACTCTCTCCTGTTATTAGTGGCACAGTGACCACAGCCCCTCCCCTCCTCCTCCCCTCTCTGCTTTTATTGGTGGTGCAGTGGCCACAGCCCCTCCCCTCCTCCTCCCCTCTCTCCTGTCATTGGTGGCACAGTGGCCACAGCCCCTCCCCTCTCCTATCATTGGTGGTGCAGTGGCCACAGCCCCTCCCCTCCTCCCCTCTCTCCTGTCATTGGTGGTGCAGTGGCCACAGCGCCTCCCCTCCTCCTCCCCTCTCTGCTTTCATTGGTGGTGCAGTGGCCACAGCCCCTCCCCTCCTCCTCCCCTCTCTGCTGTCATTGGTGGAGCAGTGGCCACAGCCCCTCCCCTCCTCCTCCCCTCTCTGATGTCATTGGTGGCCCAGTGGCCACAGCCCCTCCCCTCCTCCTCCCCTCTCTCCTGTCATTGGTGGCACAGTGGCCACAGCCCCTCCCCCTACTCCTCCCCTCTCTCCTGTCATTGGTGGCACAGTGGCCACAGCCCCTCCCCTCCTCCTCCCCTCTCTCCTGTCATTGGTGGCACAGTGGCCACAGCGCCTCCCCTCCTCCTCCCCTCTCTCCTGTCATTGGTGGAGCAGTGGCCACAGCCCCTCCCCTCCTCCTCCCCTCTCTCCTGTCATTGGTGGAGCAGTGGCCACAGCCCCTCCCGTCCTCCTCCCCTCTCTCCTGTCATTGGTGGCCCAGTGACCACAGCCCCTCCCCTCCTCCTCCCCTCTCTCCTGTCATTAGTGGCACAGTGGCCACAGCCCCTCCCCTCCTCCTCTCCTCTCTCCTGTCATTAGTGGAGCAGTGGCCACAGCCCCTCCCCCTACTCCTCCCCTCTCTCCTGTCGTTGGTGGAGCAGTGGCCACAGCCCCTCCCCTCCTCCTCCCCTCTCTCCTTTCATTGGTGGAGCAGTGGCCACAGCCCCTCCCCTCCTCCTCCCCTCTCTCCTGTCATTGGTGGCGCAGTGGCCACAGCCCCTCCCCTCCTCCTCTCTCTCCTGTCATTGGTGGCACAGTGGCCACAGCCCCTCCCCCTCCTCCTCCTCTCTCCTGTCATTGGTGGCACAGTGGCCACAGCCCCTCCTCCTCCCCTCTCTCCTGTCATTGGTGGAGCAGTGGCCACAGCCCCTCCCCTCCTCCTCCCCTCTCTCCTGTTATTGGTGGCAAAGTGACCACAGCCCCTCCCCTCCTCCTCCCCTCTCTCCTGTCATTGGTGGCGCAGTGGCCACAGCCCCTCCTCCTCCTCCTCCTCTCTGCTGTCATTGGTGGCACAGTGGCCACAGCCCCTCCTCCTCCTCCCCTCTCCTGTCATTGGTGGCACAGTGGCCACAGCCCTCCCTCCTCCTCCTCTCCTGTCATTGGTGGCACAGTGGCCACAGCCCCTCCCTCCTCCTCCCCTCTCTCCTTTCATTGGTGGCGCAGTGGCCACAG
This sequence comes from Bufotes viridis, assembly GCA_033119425.1. NCBI lineage: Eukaryota > Metazoa > Chordata > Amphibia > Anura > Bufonidae > Bufotes > Bufotes viridis. The sequence goes on along the minus strand of CM065589.1, from coordinate 622,951,145 downwards.
CCCCTCCCTCCTCCTCCTCCTCTCTCCTGTCATTGGTGGCGCAGTGGCCACAGCCCCTCCCCTCCTCCTCTCCCTCTCTCCTGTCATTGGTGGCGCAGTGGCCACAGCCCCTCCTCCTCCTCCCCTCTCTCCTGTCATTGGTGGCGCAGTGGCCACAGCCCCTCCCCTCCTCCTCCCTCTCTCCTGTCATTGGTGGAGCAGTGGCCACAGCCCCTCCTCCTCCTCCCCTCTCTCCTGTCATTGGTGGCACAGTGGCCACAGCCCCTCCCCTCCTCCTCCAATCTCTCCTGTCATTGGTGGCACAGTGGCCACAGGCCCTCCTCCTCCCCTCTCTCCTGTCATTGGTGGAGCAGTGGCCACAGCCCCTCCCCTCCTCCTCCCCTCTCTCCTGTTATTGGTGGCACAGTGACCACAGCCCCTCCCCTCCTCCTCCCCTCTCTCCTGTCATTGGTGGAGCAGTGGCCACAGCCCCTCCCCTCCTCCTCCCCTCTCTCCTGTCATTGGAGACACAGTGACCACAGCCCCTCCCCTCCTCCTCCCCTCTCTCCTGTCATTGGTGGAGCAGTGGCCACAGCCCCTCCCCTCCTCCTCCCCTCTCTGCTGTCATTGGTGGCACACTGGCCACAGCCCCTCCCCTCCTCCTCCCCTCTCTCCTGTCATTGGTGGCACAGTGGCCACAGCGCCTCCCCTCCTCTTCCCCTCTCTGCTGTCATTGGTGGTGCAGTGGCCACAGCCCCTCCTCCTCCCCTCTCTCCTGTCATTGGTGGAGCAGTGGCCACAGCCCCTCCCCTCCTCCTTCCCTCTCTCCTGTCATTGGTGGTGCAGTGGCCACAGCCCCTCCCCTCCTCCTCCCCTCTCTGCTGTCATTGGTGGAGCAGTGGCCACAGACCCTCCTACTCCCCTCTCTCCTGTCATTGGTGGCACAGTGGCCACAGCCCCTCCCCTCCTCCTTCCCTCTCTCTTGTCATTGGTGGAGCAGTGACCACAGCCCCTCCCCTCCTCCTCCCCTCTTTGCTGTCATTGGTGGAGCAGTGGCCACAGCCCCTCCCCTCCTCCTCCCCTCTCTCCTGTTATTGGTGGCACAGTGACCACAGCCCCTCCCCTCCCCCCTCCTCCTCCCCTCTTTGCTGTCATTGGTGGAGCAGTGGCCACAGCCCCTCCCCTCTCTCCTGTTATTTGTGGCACAGTGACCACAGCCCCTCCCCTCCTCCTCCCCTCTCTTCTGTCATTGGTGGAGCAGTGGCCACAGCCCCTCCCCTCTCTGCTGTCATTGGTGGAGCAGTGGCCACAGCCCCTCCCCTCTTCCTCCCCTCTCTGCTGTCATTGGTGGAGCAGTGGCCACAGCCCCTCCCCTCCTCCTCCCCTCTCTCCTGTCATTGGTGGCCCAGTGACCACAGCCCCTCCCCTCTCTGCTGTCATTGGTGGCCCAGTGACCACAGCCCCTCCCCTCCTCCTCCCCTCTCTCCTGTCATTGGTGGCCCAGTGACCACAGCCCCTCCCCTCCTCCTCCCCTCTCTCCTGTCATTGGTGGCCCAGTGGCCACAGCCCCTCCCCTCCTCCTTACCTCTCTTCTGTCATTGGTGGAGCAGTGGCCACAGCCCCTCCCCTCCTCCTCCCCTCTCTGCTGTCATTGGTGGAGCAGTGGCCACAGCCCCTCCTCCTCCCCTCTCTGCTGTCATTGGTGGAGCAGTGGCCACAGCCCCTCCTCCTCCCCTCTCTGCTGTCATTGGTGGAGCAGTGGCCACAGCCCCTCCCCTCCTCCCCTCTCTCCTGTCATTGGTGGCAGAGGCACAGGGGGGTGGGACTGCGGTAACATGTTGCGCTCTGAGAGCAGTACCGGCCATGTTCTCTAACAGATACTAGACTGGGTAGCAGCCTAGTATCTGTGGAGAAACCAATCTCGGCACTGGGTTTTGGAGGGGGCAGATTGCCAGTCTCTTGCCCCAGGATAATGGGCCCAATCATCAGCCCACGCTAAATGTTTGAAACCCTGGTCTAATTCCTGCGATCTGGGGATATGTTAAATGTCTGTGTGTACTGTAAAGGGTGGGACATGGTATATTGAATAATGATGTCTGTCCTATTGTCCCCACGTGTGTATTGGCGATTTCCCTTTGTCCTGAGAGATAATTGAATGAGTCCTCGATTGTCTCCAGGACAGAAGACATTGTGTATTCTGCTGCCTGTGATAATTACATTAACCCGTGTAGGGTAATTGTATCACAGGCAGAGGGGAGGGAGGGTGTGTTTCTATTGTCCCGTTGTGTGTGATTGGCTGCTGTATCCCCTGTGTCGCAGTCTTCCTTCTGGTCCCCTAGGGGAGTGTCCACCAGGCGGGAGACCTGCATAAATACCGGGCAGGGAGCCCTCAATAAAGAATTCCTGTTTAACCATTAATACGGAGCCTCGTCTCGTACTTGGGGGGAATTGCTACGTCAGAACGTTCTCTTGCCTGTTCCAGGAGAGGAGGACTTCATATGGTTCCAGTTCGGTGGATTCCAGCGGTTGTGGGTTGCTGTGCTCTTCTCCAGGGGAATTGCCCGAACGGTATTAACCCTCACTATACCGGGTTATACAGTAACAGTATCGATCTGGGTCTGAAAGTATCTATTGGGTATCGAAACTTCGATACCCAGTGCAACTCTACTGCACACGTATGTAGAACAGAAGGGGGGCCAGTCCTTGAGCCTGTCGGTGTCTGCTAAAGTGCACAGCAGCGCTGACTTGTAGAGCTGTAACTACAGTCAGGGACAATATATGTTCTTTACGGCCCACTGGGTGAATGTGGTTCCTGCACAGCCACACCAGCAACTTGGCCAGGTGATGGCGCTTCCGCCTCAACGTTCTCACGCCATTGGTCCTACTACAATGTCCGCCTCTGCATCCTCATCCTCCACTGTGTCCTCAGCCTCCACTGCAGGGATAATTCACAGTGTTCCTCCAGCATACCACATGTGCAGGGCCTGGCGGTGTCACGCTGTTCTGCACCTGGTTTGCCTGGGCGAACTGAGTCACACAGGGGAGGAACTGCTCCATGTCCTTCATCAAGAAATCGAATCCTGGCTTTCTCTGCGACAACTCAAAATTGGAAAAATGGTGACTGACAACGGGAAGAACATGGTGTCCATGCTGCGTCAAGGAAGGCTCAGCCATGCGCTCTGCATGGCAAACGTGTTCAATCTGGTTGTAAAGCGGTTCCTGAAGTCTTCCACCCATCTGCAAGACATCCTAAAAATGGCCAGGAAACTTTCCATGCACTTCAGCCACTCGTACACCGCAAAGCACACCCTCCTCGAGCTGCAGTGTTTTTTGTTTTATTTACTGATCATAGTATACATCAAGGACATACCCGGACGCGTTTCGGCATTGTAGCCTTCAACAACAGGTAGTTCAACAAAAGATACATATATAAAGAGATAAGTCAATCACAAGCCTGTGACGTCAGACACCCCGTGGGCGGTAAATACAAAGTAACCGATCAGCTACAGAGTTTCACTTCAGATAACACATAATAATATTACCAGGATAAAGTCTGTAAAGGAAAAAACCAAATAAGAATCAGTATCGAAAGAAAGCATCGCTCTACAGTGGCGTTATCTCATCGCCCCTAGTCAGACCTCTGGGATGAAGCGTATCCAGCGTATGGATCCAATGCACCTCTCTGCGGATCAGAAGCCTCTAATCTCAGTGCTGTGGTGTGTTTCTATGTATCACAGTGATGAGGGAGAGGTAACATGAGGTTTTTTGTACTTATTGTGGAGTTATGTTTACAACTCCGAGCTCTTATTATCTGCATGGTTTCCCCGATGTATAACAAGCCACACGGGCATTTTATCAAATAAATGACATTAGTCGATTCACAGGTAACGTAACCTTCTATTGTAAAAGGCTGTCCTGTACGGGGATGATAAAACATAGGGCCTCTGATAACGTGAGAACATTGAAAACAATGGAGGCATGGAACGGTGCCTTTTCTCTGCGTAGCAAGAACGCTGTGTCTGCTAATTACCTTCCCACTGCCCAGATCAGCATGCCCCAGTTTACCCCTGTAACTCGGGGTTTATTACTAATTATTCAGCAGATGCCAGTGTTTTTGAACCACATGATCCAAACCTGAGTGATAGGGAGGAAACGTATGGATGAAAGCCGAACGGAGGGTCTCCAATCAGATTTCACTTTATCAAGCACTGATCTCGGGTATCCTGGGGTCATCTCCCCTAATCGGGAGGTTTGCCTCACTGCATCCGTAACAATCCGCCGGACTTCGGTATTGCTTTCTTCAAAGATGGAGGATGGGCACTGGTAAAGAAGCGGAGACGGCTACTATCTGTCTCTTTCCGGTAGAGAGGCGGCCACTTTCATCCTTTATCACAACAGTGTCCAAGAAAGTCTCCATGTTTTTATCATATGATATGGTGAATTTCAGGCCCTCACAGGCTGTATTCAAATGATTGAAAAAGGAAAGGAGGGCCTCCTGTGGCCCCGCCCACACGCAAAAAATGTCATCTATAAATCTTTTCCAAATTAATATATTCTGGCCATATGGTTCGGTGTTGTACACATATAGTTCCTCAAAAGATGACATCAACGCATTTGCGTAGTGCGGGGCCACATTTGAGCCCATCGCGGTCCCCTGCCACTGTACATAGTAGGTGCCTTCAAACATGAAATAATTCTTAAACAAAACCCGTCAGAAAAATTCTCTCTGTGACTCCGTGTAATCACTGGTTTGCATTGTATCCGATACAGCCCGGTATAAAGGTGTGCCACCTCTATAGTGACAGGCCAGCGATCACACTCAGAGAATGTGTCCAACAAAAAGGACCTCGTATCGATGGTGCTAGTGCCTTCATGAGTAAGAACCTAAAACAGAAGTAGGGTCCAAAACGCGTAGACTGGATTAACTGTACTCTGTGCCATGTCTGTACTGGATTTTACCGCATAGAAATAAAATTGAAGTTTCATCGAAAGCGGGATCTAACTATCTTTCTTTACAATAGAAATCCTTTTTTGGTCAAGTCCAGGACCGGATCCGTGCTATCGGCTGAAAATACTTAATTCCTGATACTATGATCAGTAAATAAAACAAAAAACACTAATTAATAACTACGCGGCTGCTGGGATTTTCTGGATCTCTAGTTCTGCAGACATCTATGTGGAATCCGCTGACGAGGGTGTAGAAGGACTGCGCCTCTTCTTGGCGCTAACATCGACTTGTAAGACTGAGTTCACACTTGAGTTATTTGGTGGGTTTTGGCCCAGTGACTGCCCAAATAAGTGAAGTGTGCAGTGTTTCCAAGAGCGACGCCCGTCAACTGCATGTCATACGGACTCACAGTATTATGTCACTACCACGGTGGACTCCCTATGGGTGTTACTGCAAGGCACAGGGATGTACACCACTATACAGGGAGTGCAGAATTATTAGGCAAATGAGTATTTTGACCACATCATCCTCTTTATGCATGTTGTCTTACTCCAAGCTGTATAGGCTGGAAAGCCTACTACCAATGAAGCATATTAGGTGATGTGCATCTCTGTAATGAGAAGGGGTCTGGTCTAATGACATCAACACCCTATATCAGGTGTGCATAATTATTAGGCAACTTCCTTTCCTTTGGCAAAATGGGTCAAAAGAAGGACTTGACAGGCTCAGAAAAGTCAAAAATAGTGAGATATCTTGCAGAGGGATGCAGCACTCTTAAAATGGGAAAGCTTCTGAAGCGTGATCATCGAACAATCAAGCGTTTCATTCAAAATAGTCAACAGGGTCGCAAGAAGCGTGTGAAAAAACCAAGGCGCCAAATAACTGCCCATGAACTGAGAAAAGTCAAGCGTGCAGCTGCCAAGATGCCACTTGCCACCAGTTTGGCCACAACATCACTGGAGTGCCCAAAAGCACAAGGTGTGCAATACTCAGAGACATGGCCAAGGTAAGAAAGGCTGAAAGACGACCACCACTGAACAAGACACACAAGCTGAAACGTCAAGACTGGGCCAAGAAATATCTCTCTAAGGTTTTATGGACTGATGAAATGAGAGTGAGTCTTGATGGGCCAGATGGATGGGCCCGTGGCTGGATTGGTAAAGGGCAGAGAGCTCCAGTCCGACTCAGACGCCAGCAAGGTGGAGGTGGAGTACTGGTTTGGGCTGGTATCATCAAAGATGAGCTTGTGAGGCCTTTTCGGGTTGAGGATGGAGTCAAGCTCAACTCCCAGTCCTACTGCCAGTTTCTGGAAGACACCTTCTTCAAGCAGTGGTACAGGAAGAAGTCTGCATCCTTCAAGAAAAACATGATTTTCATGCAGGACAATGCTCCATCACACGCGTCCAAGTACTCCACAGCGTGGCTGGCAAGAAAGGGTATAAAAGAAGAAAATCTAATGACATGGCCTCCTTGTTCACCTGATCTGAACCCCATTGAGAACCTGCGGTCCATCATCAACTGTGAGATTTACAAGGAGGGAAAGCAGTCCACCTCTCTGAACAGCGTCTGGGAGGCTGTGGCTGATGGTGAACAGATCACTGACAGGATCCATGGATGGCGGCTTCTGAGTGTCCGTGCACAGAAAGGTGGCTATATTGTCACTGATTTGTTTTTGAATGTCAGAAATGTATATTTGTGAATGTTGAGATGTTATATTGGTTTCACTGGTAAAAATAAATAATTGAAATGGGTATATATTTGTTTTTTGTTAAGTTGCCTAATAATTCTGCACAGTAATAGTCACCTGCACACACAGATATCCCCCTAAAATAGCTAAAACTAAAAACAAACTAAAAACTACTTCCAAAAATATTCAGCTTTGATATTAACCCCTTAAGGACCGGGGGTTTTGGGATTTTTGCGTTTTTGTTTTGCGCTCCCTGCCTTCCAAAAGCCATAACATTTTTATATTTCCGCTCACATAGCCATATGACGGCTTATTTTTTGCGGGACAAGTTGTACTTTTTAACGCTACCATTTATTTTTGCATGTGATGTAGTGGGAAACGGGAAAAAAATTCCAAATGGGGTGAAATTGCAAAAAAAAAGCAATTTCACCACAGTTTACGGGTTTTTAAATTACAACGTTCGATTTGCGATAAAACTGACTGGTTAATTTTATTCTTCAGGTCAGTACGAATCCGGCAATACCTAATATGTATAGTTTTTCTTGCGTTTTGATAGTGAAAAAAAAAATTAAAAGTGGGAATTTTTTTATTTTATTTTTTGTCGCCATGTTTTGACCCCTATAACTTTTTGTAATTATGCGTATGGAGCAGTGTAGGGGCTCATTTTTGCGGGGCAATCTGAACTTTTAATTGATACCATTATGGGGTGCGTATGATGTTTTGATCACTTTTTATTCATTTTTTAGGAAATGAAGCGTCCAAAAATGGCGAATTAGCCATTTGGGCGCTTTCTTTCCGTTTTTATGTTTACCGTATGGTGAATATTTTTAATATTATTATAGTATGGGCGTTTTCGCACATTGCGACACCCATTATGTGTAATTTTTAATTTTTTTATTTATTTTATTTTCATTTTGGGGAAAGGGGGTGATTTGAATTTTTATATTTTTTTATTTAATTTTTATTTTTTAAACTTTTTTTTTTTTTTTACCACTTTCTTATAGTTCCCCTAGGGAACTATAAGATGCAATCATCAGATTGCTATTCTCATATATTCCAATGCAATGGCATTGGAATATATGAAAAATCACATATTTCCTATGGAGCCTATTACAGTCATAGGCTCCATAGGAATACTGTAGTACCCTAGGTTTCATTCACAGAAACCTAGGCTACTACATGCATGCTCCGGCTCCCCTGTGGCCATCAGGGCTGAGCAAACCGAGTGAAACTTTCGGTTTTGCGTGATCAGATGCCGTGGTCAGGATTGACCACGGCATCTGAGGGGTTAAATGTCCGCGATCGGCATCGCTGCCGGTCGCGGACATGAGCTGCGGGTGTCAGCTTGATGAATCAAGCTTTTACCCGCAGCTCGGGCGCCCGCTCCGTGCGGGAGCGGGCGCCATCTTTAAAGTGCGGACGAAGGGCGTACATGTACGCCCTTCGTCCTTAAGAGGTTAATGAGTTTTTTGGGTTCATTGAGAACATGGTTGTTGTTCAATAATAAAATTAATCCTCAAAAATACAACTTGCCTAATAATTCTGCACTCCCTGTAAAGGTTCTCTGCAGGGGTTTTTTTTACAAATAAATTCGGATCAAATCTTTTTGAGAAATTCGCTCATCTCTAGTGATCAGAATGAGCACCACATTTGTAAAGAACATGTTCCACTTTTTTGGACATGGAAGTCGTATAAAGTGGGTCAGGTGTAGTGATGTCGCGAACATAAAATTTTCAGTTCGCGAACAGCGAACGCGAACTTCCGCAAATGTTTGCGAACGGGCGAACCGGGCGAACCGCCATAGACTTCAATAGGCAGGCGAATTTTAAAACCCACAGGGACTCTTTCTGGCCACAATAGTGATGGAAAAGTTGTTTCAAGGGGACTAACACCTGGACTGTGGCATGCCGGAGGGGGATCTATGGCAAAACTCCCATGGAAAATTCCGTAGTGGACGCAGAGTCGGGTTTCAATTCATAAAGGGCATAAATCAACTAACATTCCTAAATTGTTTGGAATAACATGCTTTAAAACATCCAGTGTGTGTATACGATCAGGTATGATGTTGTATCGATCAGGTAGTGTAAGGGTCACGCCCGCTTCACTGACATTGACAGACCAAACTCCCCTTTTAATGCACCGCAAACAGTTCATTTGCACAACCGCAAACTCCCCATTTGCACAAGGTTGGATACCAAGCTAGCCACGTCCCGGTGATGTCATTGAAGGTTTCTTCCTCCACCCAGCCACGTACAACACCAAGGGTCCCCAAAAGGTGAATTGAATTGATTTTTCGAACGGGGAGATGGTTAAAAAAACGCTGGCTCCCTCCCCTTTGTTTTAAACCACGGTGACTGCGTCTGCGCCGTGCAATTTACTGTCACACCCGATATGAGTGGTATTTTCTGTAGTACTATTCTCATCAGTTTAATCCCTGTTACGTCCCATATCAGGGATTGCCTTTTGTGAAAAAAAATGTGGGCCTGGTACCTTCGACTGCCTTCACAGTGACAGACCAAACTCTCATACACCAAACTGAATTGATTTCAGGAACCGGGAGATGGAAAAAGCAGCTTGGTCGGTCCTCTTACTCCCAAATTGGGGCACTGCGCGTGCGCCGTGCAATGTGCTGTGACACCCTATATGAGTGGTGGGCACTGGCAGTGGGCACACTACAGTCACTGGAAGTCAGCCTGACACACACTGGCAGGCAACTAACCTTAGATTAAGGGGTAAAAATTAAATGCCTTTTTTTGATGCAAAGTCCTGTGCCACACGGGATGACAGGGGTGGGCACTGGCAGTGGGCACACTACAGTCTGTGGGCCTGCAGCTCCTCACACACAGGCAGGCCAGGCAACTGCAATATGTATATGGAGAAAAAAAAAAGCAGACTAATGTACTAGCCCTAAAAAGGGCTTTTTGGGGTGCTGTCAGGACGCTGTCCTTACAGCAGAGATCAGATGAGTCTTTCAGGACTGGAGTGGACACTGAATACACTAGCCTAGCTATCGATTTCCCTATTAAATCAGCAGCGATTCTTCCCCTGATACATTCGATGTCCCCCTAAATAGTTGTTATCCTTCCTTAGTCATATATACGGACCCAGGATGAAATACTAAAAACAATGGACTATATTTGTTAGATCCATACCTAAAACTAAAACGATAAAATAATACATTCTGAATGTAAGTTTATTATTTATTATTTTTACTACTGAGGAAGGAACACGTTTCCGAAACGCGTCCGGTGATAAGAAGGAGAAATAGGCTGAATGTACTGCAAGTATAATCTGGGAATATTAATCCTAACTTTGGAAAGAAAATGTTTCAGGTCCGGCGTGGGAAAGGGCAAAGTACGTATGTGCGAAGCTATCCCGGCCGCCAACCTCAAGCGAGAGGGATGAGCGCACGAGAACGGCGAGACTGGTAAGAGATATCGTCTCCTGCTCATAACAAGCGTTGATAAGCACGTAGAGAACGGTAATATACCAGGAGACTGCTACAATATCTAAGGTTTCTGCTACTTCTATTTAAAAAACGCAGCACAATACTCCGGATAAAGTCCGCAAAAACGGATGGACTGTAGTGTGAACTGGCACTTTACACAAGTACATAACGTGCGGGAAAATACAACATCTAAGAACAGATATCAGAGAGCGGATTATCTAACCCAGCCATACACTGCACAAATAAGACCATAAAGACCGTCATCAAAATCGACACATACGAGAGCGCCGCGTGTGACCGTGACAGAGTCATAGACATCTAAAGTGTGGGATTAGTATTCATGAAATCTTTACCTCAGTCTGTGGCGAAACCAACCGCGCCACTGGGTTTTGGAGGGGACAGATTGCTCGCCTCCTGCCCTGCGACTATGGCCCCATGTATGCTTGTCCTGTTTGAGCGGTGATGCCCCAGATAGCTCTGCTATGGAGCCCATTCGTATAATGAAAGACTATGGGAAAGACTTTAGCTCCATGGCAATTGAACTGGACATGTGTGGTCTGAGCGCCATTCAATAATGTGCGCTCAGACCTAAGCTATCTGGGGATATGTTGCATGTATATGTTTTATGTAGTAATTGTAACATTGTGTAATTTTATGTCCTTTTGCAACCATGTGCTCAATGGAGTCTGCCTCTATCCCTGGATATATTGAGCGCTCAGATCCAAGCCATCTGGGGATATGTTACATGTCTGTGTGTACTGTAAAGGGTGGGACATTGTATATTGAATAATGATGTCTGTCCTATTGTCCCCACGTGTGTATTGGCGATTTCCTTTGTCCTGAGAGATAATTGAATGACTCCTCAATTGTCTCCAGGACAGAAGACATTGTGTATTCTCCTGCCTGTGATGATTACATTAACCTGTGTAGGGTGATTGTATCACAGGCAGAGGGGAGGGATATGCTGGGGGTGTCTGTATTGTCCCATTGTGTGTGATTGGCTGCTGTATCCCGTGTCGCAGTCTTCCTTCTGGTCCCCTAGGGGAGTGTCCACCAGGTGGGAGACCTGCATAAATACCGGGCAGGGAGCCCTCAATAAAGTTAGAATTCCTGTTTAACCATTAATACGGAGCCTCGTCTCGTACTTGGGGGGAATTGCTACGTCAGAACGTTCTCTTGCCTGTTCCAGGAAAGGAGGACTTCGTATGGTTCCAGTTCGGTGGATTCCAGCGGTTGTGGGTTGCTGTGCTCTTCTCCAGGGGAATCGCACGAACGGTATTAACCCTCACTATACCGGGTTATACCTTAACAACTGGTGGCAAGCAGCGGGATCGTTCCTACAGCCAGAAGGACAGCAACAGAAGGCACCGTGGAATTTGAGGGCAAAGCGTGTCCCAGTACAGCACCGGTATGGAACCACTAGTGGAGTATGATGAGGGTGTCATGGATGACCGAGATGCAGTCCGCAAAGGCATCTGGTACCAGGCACTGGGTATTGTGGAGTATCTGCTGGACGAGAGGCTCTCCAAGGACGAGCAGCGACAGCAGAAGCGAGTAGCCCTGCGGATGCCCTTCCTAGGAGAGCAGCCCCTGGAAGAGTGGGTAGAAGACCTGAAGCACCTGGTAAGGCGGGAGATGTGGCTGGAAGATGCCTACCAGGCACTCTGGTGGTATGAAGCTCAGTACCTACCCCGGACAGCCGAGCATGACATGCCAGAGGGAGAGGAGTTTGATGGTCCTGGCTTGTTATGGGAGACTTTTTCAGAGCTGGAGTTTGGGAGCCCTACACAAGCCCGGTTCAGGGACCTCTTTGAGTGGCGGGAGAGCAGGTATGACTGGGACGACACTCACAAAATTGAGCAAGACCTGGTCCACCTGGTGACCCGGGAGATGGAGCTGGAACAGGACTACCAGCAGCTGTTCCACCCCAGTGAGAGGGCTCAGCGAGAGAGCAGAGTGTCAGACCCAGGTCCAGAGCCCTTCAGCTGGGAGGATATTGTGGAGGTCTACTGGGAAGAACCCCAGGTGGCCGGTGGAGATGGGACCGAGGTCTCTCCACCGGTCCTGCAGGGAATTGGGAGCCCAGTCTCCATTCCCCAGCGGCAGGCTGAGTTACAGGGGGCAGAGACAGTCGGTCCTGTCCCCCAGCGGCAGAGTCAAGTGCAGGGAATTGGGAGCCCAGGCTCCATTTCCCATCGGCAGAGTGTCCAGCAGGGAATAGAGAGCCCAGTCTCCTTTCCCCAGCAGCAGGACACTGTATTGGAAGCAGAGACAGTCGGTCTCCTTCCCAGAGGCTGGAAGTATGTCTGGGAGAGGAGCTTGTTACCCCCTCTCCCCAGCGGCAGGCTAAGTTACAGGGGGCAGAGACAGTCGGTCCTGGCCCCCAGCAGCAGAGTGACTTACTGGGAGAGGAGAGCCTTGTCCTCCCTCCCCAGAGGCAGAGAGTCCGGCAGGGAATAGAGAGCCCAGTCTCCTTTCCCCAGCAGCAGGACACTGTATTGGGAGCGGAGACAGTCGGTCTCCCTCTCCAGCAGCTGGAAGAATGTCTGGAAGAGGAGGTTGTTACCCCCTCTCCCCAGCGGCAGCTTAATGCACCAGGGGAGACAGTAAGCCCCACAACAGTGGAGATGGGACCGAGAGCTCTCCACCGGCCCTACAGGGATGCTGGGTAGTCGGCCCAGATCCCCAGCGGCAGACGGATTTTAAGGGAGTAGGGACAGTCGGTCCTGCTCCCCAGCGGCAGTATGTTTTGCAGGGAGAGAAGAGCATCGTCTCCATTCCCCATCGGCCGTGTGATGTACAGGAATTGGGAGCCCGGTCTCCATCCCCGGCGACAGTTTAACGCACCAGGGGAGACAGTAAGCCCCACAACAGTGCAGATGGGACCGTGGTCTCTGCATTTACAGCACAGGGGTAGGGACAGTCGGTCCTGTCCCCCAGCAACAGGGCCATTTAGCCAAAGGGGAGACAGTCGGTCTCCCCACAGCAGCATGGTGGTCTATCTAAAGGGGAGACAGTCGGTCTCTCCTACAACAGCAGAGCTGTGTATCTAAAGGGAGACAGTCGGTCTCCCCTACAACAACCAGGCTCCAACCAGGCTACTTCCGTGGTAGCGCTGGCACCAGGGCAGAGTACCGCTGGTCTCTGCCCACTCAGCAACCCACTCAGGCAGTCTACCAGTCCCCACACAGCCGTAGTGAGGCACATGGACATGGACAGGTTTATCCCTTGCTCAGGTGTAGTAACCATTTATTGTGGGTGGGCTGTACTGCTGTTTCTGTTTTGTGGGTGGGCTGCTGGACTAACAAGGGCACTGACCGGCAGAAGGTCAGATACCCTGTTAGTCTGTTTGGAAAGGGGAGAAATGTGGCGAAACCAACCGCGCCACTGGGTTTTGGAGGGGACAGATTGCTCGCCTCCTGCCCTGCGACTATGGCCCCATGTATGCTTGTCCTGTTTGAGCGGTGATGCCCCAGATAGCTCTGCTATGGAGCCCATTCGTATAATGAAAGACTATGGGAAAGACTTTAGCTCCATGGCAATTGAACTGGATGTGTGTGGTCTGAGCGCCATTCAATAATGTGCGCTCAGACCTAAGCTATCTGGGGATATGTTGCATGTATATGTTTTATGTAGTAATTGTAACATTGTGTAATTTTATGTCCTTTTGCAACCATGTGCTCAATGGAGTCTGCCTCTATCCCTGGATATATTGAGCGCTCAGATCCAAGCCATCTGGGGATATGTTAAATGTCTGTGTACTGTAAAGGGTGGGACATTGTGTATTGAATAGTGATGTCTGTCCTATTGTCCCCACGTGTGTATTGGAGATTTCCTTTGTCCTGAGAGATAATTGAATGACTCCTCAATTGTCTCCAGGACAGAAGACATTGTGTATTCTCCTGCCTGTGATGATTACATTAACCTGTGTAGGGTGATTGTATCACAGGCAGAGGGGAGGGATATGCTGGGGGTGTCTGTATTGTCCCATTGTGTGTGATTGGCTGCTGTATCCCGTGTCGCAGTCTTCCTTCTGGTCCCCTAGGGGAGTGTCCACCAGGTGGGAGACCTGCATAAATACCGGGCAGGTAGCCCTCAATAAAGTTAGAATTCCTGTTTAACCATCAATATGGAGCCTCGTCTCGTACTTGGGGGGAATTGCTACGTCAGAACGTTCTCTTGCCTGTTCCAGGAAAGGAGGACTTCGTATGGTTCCAGTTCGGTGGATTCCAGCGGTTGTGGGTTGCTGTGCTCTTCTCCAGGGGAATCGCACGAACGGTATTAACCCTCACTATACCGGGTTATACCATAACACAGTCCTTACGGGTTCTTGCAGGTTGTGCTCCAGCTGTATGTTAGTCTGGTGAGCGTTCCTCTATATAGGAATTTTACATAAAAAAACATACAGCCTAGAGAGGGTTAAAGGGGGGGGGTCCAGCGGTCCTCGGCCTCTCCTGGGGGACCTGCATTACACAGCCCTTTGATGGGGGGAGCTGCAGGGAAACTAACCACATTATAATCTGCTTACTATCTCGGTGTCTGTCTGGCTTCTATTACGTGTTATGTGTGTATTATATTTTCTGTACGTATTATGCATGGTTTATAATGTTATACATTGTATGCTGTGTATGGAGCTTGTGTATTGTGTGTGTATAGTGCACCCCTAGTACGGCACACTTACCTGCACGGTATCATAGGCCAGAACTCCCTTCATGCTTCCTGTCCCATAAGAGATAGAGACGGTCTCATCAGTGGATTGGAAAGTGGAGGAAAGGCGAGGGTTAAATCTACGGTGATTCGCTGGGGACAAAACACAGCGGCTATAAATGGTGATGTGAGGATGAGGAAGTGGGTCAAGGATGTTGGTGCTGATGTTAAATCACAAATCTGGAGACCTCCGACATCCACTGACCCAGATGGTCACCTCTATAATTACATCATGGACTGATTCATCACTTAACTATACGTTCTCATATATAGCCCAGGACCGGCCCAACTGTCCTCCACATACAGCCAGGACCAGCCCGAATGTCCTCCACATACAGCCAGGACCAGCCCGAATGTCCTCCACATACAGCATGGACCAGCCCAAATGTCCTCCACATACAGCCAGGACCAGCCCAAATGTCCTCCACATACAGCCAGGAAGAGCCCAAATGTCCTCCACATACATCCAGGACCAGCCCGAGTGTCCTCCTCATATAGTCAGAACCAGCCCAAATGTCCTCAACGTATAGTCCAGGACCAGCCTGAATGTCCTCCACATATAGTCAGAACCAGCCCAAATATTCTCCACATACAGCCAGGACCAGCGCAAATGTCCTCCACATACAGCCAGTACCAGCCCGAATGTCCTCCACATACAGCCAGTACCAGCGCAAATGTCCTCCACATACAGCCAGGACCAGCCCAAATGTCCTCCACATACAGCCAGGACCAGCCCGAATGTCCTCCACATATAGTCAGAACCAGCCCAAATATTCTCCACATACAGCCAGGACCAGCGCAAATGTCCTCCACATACAGCCAGGACCAGCCCAAATGTCCTCCTCATATAGCCAGGACCAGCCCAAATGTCCTTCACATACAGCCAGTACCAGCCCAAATGTCCTCCACATACAGCCAGGACCAGCCCAAATGTCCTCCACATACAGCCAGTACCAGCTCGAATGTCCTACACATATAGTCAGGACCAGCCCAAATGTCCTCCACATACAGCCAGGACCAGCCCAAATGTTCTCTTCTGTACAACCTAGGACCGGCCCGAATGTTCTCCTCATATAGCCAAGTCCAGCCCAAATGTCCTCAACGTATAGTCCAGGACCAGCCCAAATGTCCTCAACGTATAGTCCAGGACCAGCCCAAATGTTCTCTTCTGTACAACCTAGGACCGGCCCGAATGTCCTCCACATACAGCCAGGACCAGCCAAAATGTTCTCTTCTGTACAACCTAGGACCAGCCCGAATGTCCTCCACATATAGCCAGTACCAGCCCAAATGTAATCCACATACAGCCAGGACCAGCCCGAATGTCCTCCACATATAGTCAGGACCAGCCCGAATGTCCTCCACATACAGCCAGGACCAGCCCGAATGTCCTCCACATACAGCCAGTACCAGCCCAAATGTCCTCCACATACAGCCAGGACCAGCCAAAATGTCCTCCACATACAGCCAGGACCAGCCCAAATGTCCTCAACGTATAGTCCAGTACCAGCCCAAATGTCCTCCACATAGAGCCAGGACCAGCCCAAATGTCCTCCACATACAGCCAGGACCAGCCCAAATGTCCTTCACATACAGCCAGGACCAGCCCGAATGTCCTCCACATACAGCCAGTACCAGCCCAAATGTCCTCCACATACAGCCAGTACCAGCCCAAATGTACTCCACATACAGCCAGTACCAGCCCAAATGTCCTCAACGTATAGTCCAGGACCAGCCCAAATGTCCTCCACATATAGCCAGTACCAGCCCAAATGTCCTCAACGTATAGTCCAGGACCAGCCTGAATGTCCTCCACATATAGCCAGGACCAACCCAAATGTCCTCCACATATAGCCTGGACCAACCCAAATGTCCTCCACATATAGCCAGGACCAACCCAAATGTCCTCCACATATAGCCAGGAACAGCCCATATGTTCTCTTCTGAATAATCCAGGACCGGCCCAAATATCCTATGTACAATAAGACCAGTCCATATGCTCTCCTCTGTGTAGCCCAGGACAATTGACCCCATCACAAAGACCTGACAGTGTGATACTTACAGCAGGCCATACTGGAGCAGGACACTGAAGGAACCCATAAATTGGCCGATCCTGTATCAAAGACCACAGAGAAATCCTGTGGGGGGGAACCGATGGAGATGAGTCCGAAGTATTCATTCTGCAAAGAAGACATCATATGAGAGTCATCACTCAGCCAGGAAAGCGATAATCAGCAGTTATATATACGCCACATATACCACAACCACCGATGAAGGGTCTGAAGACTATTTGTGAGGTCAGACCCTGATACTGGAGGAGAGGGTCAGGCTCGCAGTCTCCGTTCTGGAGTAGGATGGGGTTGAGGTCGGGGCTCTTTATGGCCGATCAAGTTCTTCCAGATTCCTCCAACCATGTCAGGAAGGGTCGAACCCAAACTGTTCCCACAAAGCCGTCTCCATACAGTCAAGTGTAATAGTCACAGGGGTTATTACATTATATACAGAGCTCCTGTATGTGATATACATGACGGCTTCTCCATTACATATATATATATATCTGATGTGTAATAGTCACAGGGGTTATTACATTATATATAGAGCCCCTGTATGTGATATACATGAGGGCTCCTCCATTATATATATATCTGATGTGTAATAGTCACAGGGGTTATTACATTATATATAGAGCCCCTGTATGTGATATACATGACGGCTCCTCCATTATATATATATATCTGATGTGTAATAGTCACAGGGGTTATTACATTATATATAGAGCCCCTGTATGTGATATACATGACGGCTCCTCCATTATATATATATCTGATGTGTAATAGTCACAGGGGTTATTACATTATATATAGAGCCCCTGTATGTGATATACATGACGGCTCCTCCATTATATATATATATATCTGATGTGCAATAGTCACAGGGGTTATTACATTATATATAGAGCCCCTGTATGTGATATACATGACGGCTCCTCCATTATATATATATCTGATGTGTAATAGTCACAGGGGTTATTATATTATATATAGAGCCCCTGTATGTGATATACATGACGTGCTCTCCATTATATATATATATATCTGATGTGTAATAGTCACAGGGGTTATTACATTATATATAGAGCCCCTGTATGTGATATACATGACGGCTCCTCCATTATATAATATATCTGATGTGTAATAGTCACAGGGGTTATTACATTATATATAGAGCTCCTGTATGTGATATACATGACGGCTCCTCCATTATATATATATATCTGATGTGTAATAGTCACAGGGGTTATTACATTATATATAGAGCCCCTGTATGTGATATACATGACGGCTCCTCCATTATATATATATATCTGATGTGTAATAGTCACAGGGTTATTACATTATATATAGAGCTCCTGTATGTGATATACATGACGGCTCCTCCATTATATATATATATCTGATGTGTAATAGTCACAGGGGTTATTACATTATATATAGAGCCCCTGTATGTGATATACATGACGGCTCCTCCATTATATATATATCTGATGTGTAATAGTCACAGGGGTTATTACATTATATATAGAGCCCCTGTATGTGATATACATGACGGCTCCTCCATTATATATATATATCTGATGTGTAATAGTCACAGGGGTTATTACATTATATATAGAGCTCCTGTATGTGATATACATGACGGCTCCTCCATTATATATATATATATCTGATGTGTAATAGTCACAGGGGTTATTACATTATATATAGAGCTCCTGTATGTGATATACATGACGGCTCCTCCATATATATATATATATCTGATGTGTAATAGTCACAGGGGTTATTACATTATATATAGAGCCCCTGTATGTGATATACATGACGGCTCCTCCATTATATATATATCTGATGTGTAATAGTCACAGGGGTTATTACATTATATATAGAGCCCCTGTATGTGATATACATGACGGCTCCTCCATTATATATATATATATCTGATGTGTATTAGTCACAGGGGTTATTACATTATATATAGAGCCCTGTATGTGATATACATGACGGCTCCTCCATTATATATATATATCTGATGTGTAATAGTCACAGGGGTTATTACATTATATATAGAGCTCCTGTATGTGATATACATGACGGCTCCTCCATTATATATATATATCTGATGTGTAATAGTCACAGGGGTTATTACATTATATATAGAGCCCCTGTATGTGATATACATGACGGCTCCTCCATTATATATATATCTGATGTGTAATAGTCACAGGGGTTATTACATTATATATAGAGCCCCTGTATGTGATATACATGACGGCTCCTCCATTATATATATATATCTGATGTGTAATAGTCACAGGGGTTATTACATTATATATAGAGCTCCTGTATGTGATATACATGACGGCTCCTCCATTATATATATATATCTGATGTGTAATAGTCACAGGGGTTATTACATTATATATAGAGCTCCTGTATGTGATATACATGACGGCTCCTCCATTATATATATATATCTGATGTGTAATAGTCACAGGGGTTATTACATTATATATAGAGCCCTGTATGTGATATACATGACGGCTCCTCCATTATATATATATATCTGATGTGTAATAGTCACAGGGGTTATTACATTATATATAGAGCCCCTGTATGTGATATACATGACGGCTCCTCCATTATATATATATCTGATGATGTAATAGTCACAGGGGTTATTACATTATATATAGAGCCCCTGTATGTGATATACATGACGGCTCCTCCATTATATATAATATATCTGATGTGTAATAGTCACAGGGGTTATTACATTATATATAGAGCTCCTGTATGTGATATACATGACGGCTCCTCCATTATATATATATATCTGATGTGTAATAGTCACAGGGGTTATTACATTATATATAGAGCCCCTGTATGTGATATACATGACGGCTCCTCCATTATATATATATCTGATGTGTAATAGTCACAGGGGTTATTACATTATATATAGAGCTCCTGTATGTGATATACATGACGGCTCCTCCATTATATATATATATATCTGATGTGTAATAGTCACAGGGGTTATTACATTATATATAGAGCCCCTGTATGTGATATACATGACGGCTCCTCCATTATATATATATATCTGATGTGTAATAGTCACAGGGGTTATTACATTATATATAGAGCTCCTGTATGTGATATACATGACGGCTCCTCCATTATATATATATATCTGATGTGTAATAGTCACAGGGGTTATTACATTATATATAGAGCCCCTGTATGTGATATACATGACGGCTCCTCCATTATATATATATATCTGATGTGTAATAGTCACAGGGGTTATTACATTATATATAGAGCTCCTGTATGTGATATACATGACGGCTCCTCCATTATATATATATATCTGATGTGTAATAGTCACAGGGGTTATTACATTATATATAGAGCCCCTGTATGTGATATACATGACGGCTCCTCCATTATATATATATATCTGATGTGTAATAGTCACAGGGGTTATTACATTATATATAGAGCTCCTGTATGTGATATACATGACGGCTCCTCCATTATATATATATATCTGATGTGTAATAGTCACAGGGGTTATTACATTATATATAGAGCTCCTGTATGTGATATACATGACGGCTCCTCCATTATATATATATATATTCTGATGTGTAATAGTCACAGGGGTTATTACATTATATATAGAGCTCCTGTATGTGATATACATGACGGCTCCTCCATTATATATATATATCTGATGTGTAATAGTCACAGAGGGTTATTACATTATATATAGAGCTCCTGTATATGATATACATGACCGCTCCTCCATTATATATATATCTGATGTGTAATAGTCACAGGGGTTATTACATTATATATAGAGCCCCTGTATGTGATATACATGACGGCTCCTCCATTATATATATATCTGATGTGTAATAGTCACAGGGGTTATTACATTATATATAGAGCCCCTGTATGTGATATACATGACGGCTCCTCCATTATATATATATATCTGATGTGTAATAGTCACAGGGGTTATTACATTATATATAGAGCCCCTGTATGTGATATACATGACGGCTCCTCCATTATATATATATATCTGATGTGTAATAGTCACAGGGGTTATTACATTATATATAGATCTTCTGTATGTGATATACATGACGGCTCCTCCATTATATATATATCTGATGTGTAATAGTCACAGGGGTTATTACATTATATATAGAGCCCCTGTATGTGATATACATGACGGCTCCTCCATTATATATATATATCTGATGTGTAATAGTCACAGGGGTTATTACATTATATATAGAGCCCCTGTATGTGATATACATGACGGCTCCTCCATTATATATATATATCTGATGTGTAATAGTCACAGGGGTTATTACATTATATATAGAGCCCCTGTATGTGATATACATGACGGCTCCTCCATTATATATATATATCTGATGTGTAATAGTCACAGGGGTTATTACATTATATATAGAGCTCCTGTATGTGATATACATGACGGCTCCTCCATTATATATATATATCTGATGTGTAATAGTCACAGGGGTTATTACATTATATATAGAGCCCCTGTATGTGATATACATGACGGCTCCTCCATTATATATATATATCTGATGTGTAATAGTCACAGGGGTTATTACATTATATATAGAGCCCCTGTATGTGATATACATGACGGCTCCTCCATTATATATATATATCTGATGTGTAATAGTCACAGGGGTTATTACATTATATATAGAGCTCCTGTATGTGATATACATGACGGCTCCTCCATTATATATATATATCTGATGTGTAATAGTCACAGGGGTTATTACATTATATATAGAGCTCCTGTATGTGATATACATGACGGCTCCTCCATTATATATATATATCTGATGTGTAATAGTCACAGGGGTTATTACATTATATGTAGAGCCCCTGTATGGGATATACATGACGGCTCCTCCATTATATATATATATCTGATGTGTAATAGTCACAGGGGTTATTACATTATATATAGAGCCCCTGTATGTGATATACATGACGGCTCCTCCATTATATATATATCTGATGTGTAATAGTCACAGGGGTTATTACATTATATATAGAGCCCCTGTATGTGATATACATGACGGCTCCTCCATTATATATATATATATCTGATGTGTAATAGTCACAGGGGTTATTACATTATATATAGAGCTCCTGTATGTGATATACATGACGGCTCCTCCATTATATATATATATCTGATGTGTAATAGTCACAGGGGTTATTACATTATATATAGACCCCCTGTATGTGATATACATGACGGCTCCTCCATTATATATATATCTGATGTGTAATAGTCACAAGGGTTATTACATTATATATAGATCTCCTGTATGTGATATACATGACGGCTCCTCCATTATATAGATATCTGATGTGTAATAGTCACAGGGGTTATTACATTATATATAGAGCTCCTGTATGTGATATACATGACGGCTCCTCCATTATATATATATATCTGATGTGTAATAGTCACAGGGGTTATTACATTATATATAGAGCCCCTGTATGTGATATACATGACGGCTACTCCATTATATATATATATATCTGATGTGTAATAGTCACAGGGGTTATTACATTATATATAGAGCCCCTGTATGTGATATACATGACGGCTCCTCCATTATATATATATCTGATGTGTAATAGTCACAGGGGTTATTACATTATATATAGAGCTCCTGTATGTGATATACATGACGGCTCCTCCATTATATATATATATCTGATGTGTAATAGTCACAGGGGTTATTACATTATATATAGAGCTCCTGTATGTGATATACATGACGGCTCCTCCATTATATATATATATATCTGATGTGTAATAGTCACAGGGGTTATTACATTATATATAGAGCCCCTGTATGTGATATACATGACGGCTCCTCCATTATATATATATATCTGATGTGTAATAGTCACAGGGGTTATTACATTATATATAGAGCCCCTGTATGTGATATACATGACGGCTCCTCCATTATATATATATATATCTGATGTGTAATAGTCACAGGGGTTATTACATTATATATAGAGCTCCTGTATGTGATATACATGACGGCTCCTCCATTATATATATATTCTGATGTGTAATAGTCACAGGGGTTATTACATTATATATAGAGCCCCTGTATGTGATATACATGACGGCTCCTCCATTATATATATATATATCTGATGTGTAATAGTCACAGGGGTTATTACATTATATATAGAGCTCCTGTATGTGATATACATGACGGCTCCTCCATTATATATATATATCTGATGTGTAATAGTCACAGGGGTTATTACATTATATATAGAGCCCCTGTATGTGATATACATGACGGCTCCTCCATTATATATATATATCTGATGTGTAATAGTCACAGGGGTTATTACATTATATATAGAGCTCCTGTATGTGATATACATGACGGCTCCTCCATTATATATATATATCTGATGTGTAATAGTCACAGGGGTTATTACATTATATATAGAGCCCCTGTATGTGATATACATGACGGCTCCTCCATTATATATATATATCTGATGTGTAATAGTCACAGGGGTTATTACATTATATATAGAGCCCCTGTATGTGATATACATGACGGCTCCTCCATTATATATATATATCTGATGTGTAATAGTCACAGGGGTTATTACATTATATATAGAGCTCCTGTATGTGATATACATGACGGCTCCTCCATTATATATATATATCTGATGTGTAATAGTCACAGGGGTTATTACATTATATATAGAGCCCCTGTATGTGATATACATGACGGCTCCTCCATTATATATATATATCTGATGTGTAATAGTCACAGGGGTTATTACATTATATATAGAGCCCCTGTATGTGATATACATGACGGCTCCTCCATTATATATATATATATCTGATGTGTAATAGTCACAGGGGTTATTACATTATATATAGAGCTCCTGTATGTGATATACATGACGGCTCCTCCATTATATATATATATATCTGATGTGTAATAGTCACAGGGGTTATTACATTATATATAGAGCCCCTGTATGTGATATACATGACGGCTCCTCCATTATATATATATCTGATGTGTAATAGTCACAGGGGTTATTACATTATATATAGAGCCCCTGTATGTGATATACATGACGGCTCCTCCATTATATATATATATCTGATGTGTAATAGTCACAGGGGTTATTACATTATATATAGAGCTCCTGTATGTGATATACATGACGGCTCCTCCATTATATATATATATCTGATGTGTAATAGTCACAGGGGTTATTACATTATATATAGAGCTCCTGTATGTGATATACATGACGGCTCCTCCATTATATATATATATCTGATGTGTAATAGTCACAGGGGTTATTACATTATATATAGAGCCCCTGTATGTGATATACATGACGGCTCCTCCATTATATATATATATCTGATGTGTAATAGTCACAGGGGTTATTACATTATATATAGAGCTCCTGTATGTGATATACATGACGGCTCCTCCATTATATATATATATATCTGATGTGTAATAGTCACAGGGGTTATTACATTATATATAGAGCCCCTGTATGTGATATACATGACGGCTCCTCCATTATATATATATATCTGATGTGTAATAGTCACAGGGGTTATTACATTATATATAGAGCCCCTGTATGTGATATACATGACGGCTCCTCCATTATATATATATATCTGATGTGTAATAGTCACAGGGGTTATTACATTATATATAGAGCTCCTGTATGTGATATACATGACGGCTCCTCCATTATATATATATATATCTGATGTGTAATAGTCACAGGGGTTATTACATTATATATAGAGCCCCTGTATGTGATATACATGACGGCTCCTCCATTATATATATATATCTGATGTGTAATAGTCACAGGGGTTATTACATTATATATAGAGCTCCTGTATGTGATATACATGACGGCTCCTCCATTATATATATATATCTGATGTGTAATAGTCACAGGGGTTATTACATTATATATAGAGCTCCTGTATGTGATATACATGACGGCTCCTCCATTATATATATATATCTGATGTGTAATAGTCACAGGGGTTATTACATTATATATAGAGCTCCTGTATGTGATATACATGACGGCTCCTCCATTATATATATATATCTGATGTGTAATAGTCACAGGGGTTATTACATTATATATAGAGCCCCTGTATGTGATATACATGACGGCTCCTCCATTATATATATATATCTGATGTGTAATAGTCACAGGGGTTATTACATTATATATAGAGCTCCTGTATGTGATATACATGACGGCTCCTCCATTATATATATATCTGATGTGTAATAGTCACAGGGGTTATTACATTATATATAGAGCTCCTGTATGTGATATACATGACGGCTCCTCCATTATATATATATATATCTGATGTGTAATAGTCACAGGGGTTATTACATTATATATAGAGCTCCTGTATGTGATATACATGACGGCTCCTCCATTATATATATATATCTGATGTGTAATAGTCACAGGGGTTATTACATTATATATAGAGCCCCTGTATGTGATATACATGACGGCTCCTCCATTATATATATATATCTGATGTGTAATAGTCACAGGGGTTATTACATTATATATAGAGCTCCTGTATGTGATATACATGACGGCTCCTCCATTATATATATATATATCTGATGTGTAATAGTCACAGGGGTTATTACATTATATATAGAGCTCCTGTATGTGATATACATGACGGCTCCTCCATTATATATATATATCTGATGTGTAATAGTCACAGGGGTTATTACATTATATATAGAGCCCCTGTATGTGATATACATGACGGCTCCTCCATTATATATATATATATCTGATGTGTAATAGTCACAGGGGTTATTACATTATATATAGAGCCCCTGTATGTGATATACATGACGGCTCCTCCATTATATATATATATCTGATGTGTAATAGTCACAGGGGTTATTACATTATATATAGAGCTCCTGTATGTGATATACATGACGGCTCCTCCATTATATATATATATATCTGATGTGTAATAGTCACAGGGGTTATTACATTATATATAGAGCTCCTGTATGTGATATACATGACGGCTCCTCCATTATATATATATATCTGATGTGTAATAGTCACAGGGGTTATTACATTATATATAGAGCCCCTGTATGTGATATACATGACGGTTCCTCCATTATATATAATATATCTGATGTGTAATAGTCACAGGGGTTATTACATTATATATAGAGCTCCTGTATGTGATATACATGACGGCTCCTCCATTATATATATATATACTGATGTGTAATAGTCACAGGGGTTATTATATTATATATAGAGCCCTGTATGTGATATACATGACGGCTCCTCCATTATATATATATATCTGATGTGTAATAGTCACAGGGTTATTACATTATATATAGAGCTCCTGTATGTGATATACATGACGGCTCCTCCATTATATATATATCTGATGTGTAATAGTCACAGGGGTTATTACATTATATATAGAGCTCCTGTATGTGATATACATGACGGCTCCTCCATTATATATATATATCTGATGTGTAATAGTCACAGGGGTTATTACATTATATATAGAGCCCCTGTATGTGATATACATGACGGCTTCTCCATTATATATATATCTGATGTGTAATAGTCACAGGGGTTATTAAATTATATATAGAGCTCCTGTATGTGATATACATGACGGCTCCTCCATTATATATATATCTGATGTGTAATAGTCACAGGGGATATTACATTATATATAGAGCTCCTGTATGTGATATACATGACTGCTCCTCCATTATATATATATATCTGATGTGTAATAGTCACAGGGGTTATTACATTATATATAGAGCCCCTGTATGTGATATACATGACGGCTCCTCCATTATATATATATATCTGATGTGTAATAGTCACAGGGGTTATTACATTATATATAGAGCCCCTGTATGTGATATATGTGATGGCTTCTGCATTATATATCTCTTATGTTATATAATAGGAGACCACTTACGTCCATGTAGTTTACTAGAGGTTCCTTGACGGCCTCCTGATCCTCCGGGGCGTATTTACTGTAGATATCCTGTGAGGCAACTTCTCCCAGGCGTCCATGTTCTTGTAGAGTCCTCCTTAGGGACTTACTTCTGATCAGTGGGACACTACAGACATATAATACAATAATTATTATACCACTATATAATGGCTGCAGATGCTGCCTGAAAATGCAGGAAGTTTAGGCTGAACGGTCACTTTCTTTAACTTGTGCCTCTACTGTCTCCAAAGCATCGAGTTCAGGACTTGCTACAGTGTCCATATACAACCTCTGATTGATGACTCCGACCACCCGGCCCACTTTTCCCGGCCCTTTTAACAGAGACATCCACAGCGACTGCCCCTTTAACAGTGACCGCCACTGTAGCCTGCTTTCTTAACAGTGACCTACACTGTACCCTGCTTCTTTAACAGTGACCGCCACTGTACCCCACTCCCTTAATAGTGACCTCCACTGTACCCCGTTTCCTTAACAGTGACCTCCACAATACCCTGCTTCCTTAACAGTGACCTACACTGCACCCTGCTTCTTTAACAGTGACCGCCACTGTACCCTGTTCCCTTAACAGTGACCTCCACCATACCCTGCTTCCTTAACAGTGACCTCCACTGTACCCCGTTTCCTTAACAGTGACCTCCACTGCACCCTGCTTCCTTAACAGTGACCTCCACTGCACCCTGCTTCTTTAACAGTGACCGCCACTGTACCCTGTTCCCTTAACAGTGACCTCCACCATACCCTGCTTCCTTAACAGTGACCTCCACTGTACCCCGTTTCCTTAACAGTGACCTCCAGTATTCCCTGCTTACTTAACAGTGACCTCCACTGTACCCTGCTTCCTTAACAGTGACCTCTACTGTACCCTGCTTCTTTAACAGTGACCGCCACTGTACCCCGCTTCCTTAACAGTGACCTCCACTGTACCCTGCATCCTTAACGGTGACCTCCACTTTACCCTGCATCCTTAACAGTGACCTCCACTGTACCCTGCTTCCTTAACAGTGACCTCCACTGTACCCTGCATCCTTAACAGTGACCTCCACTGTACCCTGCATCCTTAACAGTGACCTCCACTGTACCCTGCTTCCTTAACAGTGATCTTCACTGTACCCTGCTTCCTTAACAGTGACCTCCACTGTACCCTGCATCCGTAACAGTGACCTCCACTGTACCCTGCTTCCTTAACTGTGACCTCCACTGTACCCTGCTTCCTTAACAGTGACCTCCACTGTACCCTGCTTCCTTAACAGTGACCTCCACTGTACCCTGTTTTTTTTAACAGTGACCTCCACTGTATCTCGCTTCCTTAACAGTGACCTCCACTGTACCCTGCTTCCTTAACAGTGACCTTCCCTGTACCCTGCTTCCTTAACAGTGACCTCCACTGTACCCTGCTTCCTTAACAGTGACCTCCACTGTACCCTGCTTCCTTAACAGTGACCTCCACTGTACCCTGCTTCCTTAACAGTGACCTCCACTGTACCCTGCTTCCTTAACAGTGACCTCCACTGTACCCTGCTTCCTTAACAGTGACCTCCACTGTATCCTGCTTCCTTAACAGTGACCTCCACTGTACCCTGCTTCCTTAACAGTGATCTTCACTGTACCCTGCTTCCTTAACAGTGACCTTCACTGTACCCTGCTTCCTTAACAGTGACCGCCACTGTAGCCTGTTTCCTTAACAGTGACCTCCTGCTTTCCCCTTCAAAATCTTCTGTCCTCTCCGGTTTCCATTGTCTTCTCCATCACGCTTTCTCCTCTAGACTTCTCCATTTTCTTTCAGGCACTTTTGCCCCCTCCAGACTCCTTTGTCTTCTTTAAACTCCACTATGCTCTCCAGATTTTCTCTCTCTCTCTCTGTCTCTCTCTGTCTGTCTCTCTGTCTCTGTCTCTCTCTCTGTCTCTCCAGATTCCTCTCTCTGTCTCTCTCTCTCCAGATTCTTCTCTCTGTCTCTCTCTCTCTCCAGATTCCTCTCTCTTTCTCTCTCTCCAGATTCCTCTCTCTGTCTCTCTCTCCAGATTCCTCTCTCTGTCTCTCTCTCTCCAGATTCCTCTCTCTGTCTCTCTCTCTCCAGATTCCACTCTCTGTCTCTCTCTCTCTCCAGATTCCTCTCTCTCTCTCTGTCTCTCTCTCTCTCCAGATTCCTCTCTCTGTCTCTCTCTGTCTCTCCAGATTCCTCTCTCGGTCTCTCTCTCTCTCCAGATTCATCTCTCTGTCTCTCTCTCTCCAGATTCCTCTCTCTCTCTCTCTCTCTCTCCAGATTTCTCTCTCTGTCTCTCTCTCTCCAGATTCCTCTCTCTCTTTCTCTCTCTCTGTCTCTCTCTCTCCAGATTCCTCTCTCTGTCTCTCTCTCTCTCCAGATTCCTCTCTCTGTCTCTCTCTCTCTCCAGATTCTTCTCTCTGTCTCTCTCTCTCCAGATTCCTCTCTCTGTCTCTCTCTCTCTCTCCAGATTCCTCTCTCTGTCTCTCTCTCTCTCTCTCTCCAGATTCCTCTCTCTCTCTCTCTGTCTCTCTCTCTCCAGATTCCTCTCTCTCTCTCTCCCTCTAGATTCCTCTCCCTCTCTCTTCCTCTCTCTCTCTCTCTTCCTCTCCCTCTCTCTCTCTTCATCTTCCTCTCTCTCTCTTTCTCCCTCTCTCTCTCCCTCTCTCTCTATATTCCTCTCTCTCTCTCTCTTCCTCCCTCTCTCTCTCTCTTCCTCCCTCTCTCTCTCTCTCTCTAGATTCCCCTCTCTCTCTCTCCCTCTCTCTCTCTTCCTCCCTCTCTCTGTCTCTCTCTCTCTCTCTCTCTAGATTCCTCTCTCTCTCTCCCTCTCTCTTCCTCTCCCTCTCTTTCTCTCTCTCTCTCTCTCTCTCTTTCTCTCTCTCTCTTTCTCCTGTATCCTCAGTCCCCTGCAGACTTCCCTTTCTCCTCCAGGCATCTTTGTTTCCTCAGATCCCTCTGGCCCCTTCAAACTCCTTTTTGTCCTCCAGACTCCTCTGACATCTCTCCAGATGTCTCTGTCCGCTCTAGAACCTTTTGCTCAGGCAGGAGCTGTGAGTCCCCAGTCTAGAAGCTCTGCTCAGACCTTGACTATGATTTACAGATGCATACATTATAATGTATTTAATAATCTAGAAATGAGTGCAAGCACGAGACTGGTGCTGGTGGATTGCTG
This sequence comes from Bufotes viridis, assembly GCA_033119425.1. Taxonomy (NCBI): domain Eukaryota; kingdom Metazoa; phylum Chordata; class Amphibia; order Anura; family Bufonidae; genus Bufotes; species Bufotes viridis. Next base: position 622,920,971 of record CM065589.1, on the reverse strand, counting down.
CCACTGAGGCAGTGTGGTCACCACAAAGTCTTCTCCATGACATGGTGGAGACATGGACGGTACTTACTGCACTAAAGCTTGAGCAATCGTCACCGAAGCCAAGAGCAGCAGAAACCTCATGGTGCCTGGAGAGCGGAGGAGGTCGTCTCTGGGCTGGTATGATCTGATATGGTGCCCTTCATCCAGCCTTGTTCACACAAACACTCCCTCTCCTGCAGTAGAGCAGCACAGAGCGCAGTTCATTGGCTCTGCAGAGCGTCCCATCAGATAATGTTCTAGATTATCAGCTCACGCTTTCATGGCTAGGATCAGTGGTGGGAATAGTCACCTCTTCTACATCGCTGGCCGCCCAGCTGTATATTTGTAGAGAATGTCTATAGACATGTACATGGGTCAGAACCAGAGCGTCCCGCCTCTCTTCTGGGAATATCCTCAGATTTAGTACGGTTACGGCATCGTTCACATCTGCACTAATGTGTCCATCATATGAGCAGAACCACAGAAGTAACAGAAGCCTCAGAGGAGCTGCATACTGGCCACAAGTGACCCCATAGACCAGGGATCAGCTCCAGCTGCTGTGAAACTACAACTCCCAGCATGCACACTTGCCTGGCTCTTCTTGCAACTCCCATAGCAGTGAGAGGAGGATTCTGGGAGTTGTAGTTTCAGAACAGCTGGAGTCCCGGAGGTTGCTGATCCCTGCCATGGACTATGAGTTCTTGGTGGGTGGAGTCCTCCTGTAGCTTATCACAGTCCGGCTTCTCCAGAAATAATTCCATAATTACAGATCTCCTGCAGTAGGACGGAGAACTCGAGCTTCTTCTCACTGCAGTCTTCTAAAAGACACCGCAAAGCACTGAAAGTGTTAATATCACTGTATTTCATGTATTATATGCATGTACTACAAATCCCAGAAGGTTGTATAGGGAGTGGGGGGTCCCATGAGGCTAGTCAGGACCGTCTCCATCTGTCTTCTCTGGAGACTCCATCCCCCTACAGTCCACCAGCATCTTATGTGCCGCCCTCAGAAGGAGAAGATCTACAGAGAGCAATTGTGGACTTTGGTAAAGAAGGTGATGGCCGATAATCTGGCTATAGCCTCCTCTGCATGTGGTGGGAACACTGTAAGCTACAAGCTGCCCACCATAACCAAAGGATGGGAGGCCCCCTGTGCAGAGACTGTGGATATCCTATACAAATTTATCTGAGGATAGAGAAAGTGCATGCCTTCAGGCCGGGAAAAGAAGAGACTGACCAGTCTGATAGAGAGAAGCTAGCCTACATATACCAAGTCTGATAGAGAGAGAAGCTAGCCCCATATACCCAGTCTTATAGAGAGAAGCTAGCTACATATACCAAGTCTGATAGAGAGAGAAGCTAGCCTACATATACCAAGTCTGATAGAGAGAGAAGCTAGCCTCCATATACCCAGTCTGATAGAGAGAGAAGCTAGCCTCCATATACCCAGTCTGATAGAGAGAGAGAAGCTAGCCTCCATATACCCAGTCTGATAGAGAGAAGCTAGCTACATATACCAAGTCTGATAGAGAGAGAAGCTAGCCTACATATACCAAGTCTGATAGAGAGAGAAGCTAGCCCCATATACCCAGTCTGATAGAGAGAAGCTAGCTACATATACCAAGTCTGATAGAGAGAGAAGCTAGCCCCATATACCCAGTCTGATAGAGAGAAGCTAGCCTACATATACCCAGTCTGATAGAGAGAAAAGCTAGCCTCCATATACCCAGTCTGATTGTGTGAGAGAGAAGCTAGCCTCCATATACCCAGTCTGATTGTGTGAGAGAGAAGCTAGCCTACATATACCCATTCTGATAGAGAGAAGCTAGCCTACATATACCCAGTCTGATAGAGAGAAAAGCTAGCCCCATATACCCAGTCTGATTGTGTGAGAGAGAAGCTAGCCTCCATATACCCAGTCTGATAGAGAGAAGCTAGCCTTCATATACCCAGTCTGATAGAGAGAAAAGCTAGCCTCCATATACCCAGTCTGATTGTGTGAGAGAGAAGCTAGCCTCCATATACCCAGTCTGATTGTGTGAGAGAGAAGCTAGCCTACATATACCCATTCTGATAGAGAGAAGCTAGCCTACATATACCCAGTCTGATAGAGAGAGAAGCTAGCCTCCATATACCCAGTCTGATAGAGAGAAGCTAGCCCCATATACCCAGTCTGATTGTGTGAGAGAAGCTAGCCTACATATACCAAGTCTGATAGAGAGAAAAGCTAGCCTCTATATACCCAGTCTGATTGTGTGAGAGAGAAGCTAGCCTCCATATACCTGGTCGGATATAGAGAAGCTAGCCTCCATATACCTGGTCGGATATAGAGAAGCTAGCCTCCATATACCCAGTCTGATTGAGAGAGAAGCTAGCCTCCATATACCCAGTCTGATTGTGTGAGAGAGAAGCTAGCCTCCACATACCCAGTCTGATAGAGAGAGAAGCTAGCCTTCATATATCCAGTCTGATAGAGAGAGAAGCTAGCCTCCATATACCCGGTCTGATAGAGAGAGAAGCTAGCCTTCATATACCCAGTCTGATAGAGAGAGAAGCTAGCCTCCATATACCCAGTCTGATAGAGAGAAAAGCTAGCATTAATATACCCAGTCTGATAGAGAGAGAAGCTAGCTTCCATATACCCAGTCTGATAGAGAGAGAATCTAGCCACCATACACCCAGTCTGAGAGAGAGAAGCTAGCCTCCATATACCCAGTCTGAGAGAGAGAAGCTATCTTCCATATACCCAGTCTGATACAGAAGTTAGCCTCCATATATCCAGTCTAATATAGAGAAGCTAGCCTCCATATACCCAGTCTGATACAGAATCTAGCCTCCATATACCAAGTCTGAGAGAGAAGCTAGTCTCCATATACCCAGTCTAATAGAGAAGCTAGTCTCCATATACCCAGTCTGATAGAGAAACTAGTCTCCATATACCCAGTCTGATAGAGAAGCTAGTCTCCATATACCCAGTCTGAAATAGAGAAGCTAGCCTCTATATACCCAGTCTGAAATAGAGAAGCTAGCCTCCATATACACAGTCTGAAATAGAGAAGCTTGCCTCCATATACACAGTCTGATAGAGAGAGAAGCAAGCCTCCATATACCCAGTCTGAAATAGAGAAGCTAGCCTCCATATACACAGTCTGAAATAGAGAAGCTAGCCTCTATATACCCAGTCTGAAATAGAGAAGCTAGCCTCCATATACACAGTCTGAAATAGAGAAGCTTGCCTCCATATACACAGTCTGATAGAGAGAGAAGCAAGCCTCCATATACCCAGTCTGAAATAGAGAAGCTAGCCTCCATATACACAGTCTGAAATAGAGAAGCTAGCCTCCATACTCTGTGCTCAGGAACAGCCTGCAATACACTTCGGTGCTGTACAGACTATTTCCTGGGATTCATACTGTTGAGGCCATCCAGGAGGCCTGGCGCCTTATCAACTGTTTTAAGGGCACTATATGGCTTGCCAGTAACCGGCTGACGCTCAGGAGAGAGAACATGTCCGTCCTGGACTGCCGCAGGCTTATCCATAGTCTGCTGCGGGACTACAACATCTTGGACGTCGATGACGAAGAAGAAGAGGACTAAACCCCTCTCCCCTCGCTTGTTTCTGTCTTCTCAATAAAGCTTCGGGCATGTGATTTTTATGGTGCTAACATAGTCACAGTCACCTCAATGTGTCTCAGAAGGAAACCAGATAATCTATCAGGACGTGTTTGGAAGGAACCAGAAGAAACCCACAAAATCCCATGGAGAACATACAAACTCCTGGCCGATTGTTGTCCTAGGTTGGATTTGAACCCAGGACCTCAGTGTTGGAAGGAGAGTACACTAACCACAGAGCCACCATGACACGTGAAAATTCAATGTTGGGAATTACTTCTCTCTGGGATTGGGATATGCTGATATGGAGAAGTACAGTGGAGGTGAGGAGTAGTAGTAGAGCGTGTCCTTGCTGCCTTATCGGCGCACTTATCAGATGTTGGCACACACATCAGTCATTCTATAATCGTGGATTAGAGAAAAATATTTGAAATCTTTGTTGTTCGTCATTGGTGACTTTCATGGATAAAAAGGACGAAGAAAGGCATTTATGTACCGGACATATCATCCAAAGAGTGAGGCTGCAGCAGAGCCCAACATAACAATAAGCCATAACATTAAAACTATTTCCTGAAAGAGACAGCAGTGTGATCTCATTATAATAGTGTCAGGAGAGGATGACTCGAGAGTCCTTCATACACCAGACATACCATCACGGTGGAGCTCAACTATTGTATTTATAGATCAATATTATAGAGATATCTCAGGAGAAGTCCTCAAAAGATCTCCCAAAACTGGAGATCATCACACATGGCCCCAGGATCTGGCCTCAACACATCTCCCAAAAGTGGAGATCATCACATATGGTTCCAGGATCTGGCCTCAACACATCTCCCAAAACTGGAGATCATCACATATGGTTCCAGGATTTGGCCTCAACACATCTCCCCAACCTGGAGATCATCACATATGGTTCCAGGATTTGGCCTCAACACATATCCCAAAACTGGAGTTTATCACATATGGTTCCAGGATCTGTCCTCAAACCATCTCCCCAACCTTGAGATCATCACATATGGTTCCAGGATTTGGCCTCAACGCATCTCCCCAACCTGGAGATCATCACACATGGCCCCAGGATCTGGCCTCAACGTATCTCCCCAACCAGGAGATCATCACATATGGTTCCAGGATCTGTCCTCAAAGCATCTCCCCAACCTGGAGATCATCACATATGGTTCTAGGATTTGGCCTCAACGCATCTCCCCAACCTTGAGATCATCACATATGGTTCCAGGATTTGGCCTCAATGCATCTCCCCAACCAGGAGATCATCACATATGGTTCCAGGATCTGTCCTCAAAGCATCTCCCCAACCTGGAGATCATCACATATAGTTCCAGGATTTGGCCTCAATGCATCTCCCCAACCTTGAGATCATCACATATGGTTCCAGGATTTGGCCTCAACGCATCTCCCCAACCAGGAGATCATCACATATGGTTCCAGGATTTGGCCTCAACACATCTCCCCAACCTGGAGATCATCACATATGGTTCCAGGATTTGGCCTCAATGCATCTCCCCAACCAGGAGATCATCACATAAGGTTCTAGGATTAGGCCTCAACGCATCTCCCCAACATGGAGATCATCACATATGGCCCCAGGATCTGGCCTCAATGCATCTCCCCAACCAGGAGATCATCACATATGGTTCCAGGATTTGGCCTCAATGCATCTCCCCAACCAGGAGATCATCACATAAGGTTCTAGGATCTGGCCTCAATGCATCTCCCCAACATGGAGATCATCACATAAGGTTCCAGGATTAGGCCTCAACGCATCTCCCCAACCAGGAGATCATCACATATGGTTCCAGGATCTGGCCTCAACGCATCTCCCCAACCAGGAGATCATCACATATGGTTCCAGGATCTGGCCTCAATGCATCTCCCCAACCTGGAGATCATCACATATGGTTCCAAGATCTGGCCTCAATGCATCTCCCCAACCTGGAGATCATCACATATGGTTCCAGGATCTGGCCTCAACGCATCTCCCCAACCAGGAGATCATCACATATGGTTCCAGGATCTGTCCTCAAAGCATCTCCCCAACCTGGAGATCATCACATATAGTTCCAGGATTTGGCCTCAATGCATCTCCCCAACCTTGAGATCATCACATATGGTTCCAGGATTTGGCCTCAACGCATCTCCCCAACCAGGAGATCATCACATATGGTTCCAGGATTTGGCCTCAACACATCTCCCCAACCTGGAGATCATCACATATGGTTCCAGGATTTGGCCTCAATGCATCTCCCCAACCAGGAGATCATCACATATGGTTCCAGGATCTGGCCTCAACGCATCTCCCCAACCAGGAGATCATCACACATGGCCCCAGGATCTGGCCTCAAAGCAGTCTCTGCAACGTGTCACCTCGCAGGGCCGACAGTGTCCCAGGTTTTTAGGAATGCCAAGTGGTGTGGTGCGGTCTAAATAGTTTCTTTGTGTGTGTAACACATCAGAGTGGTGGTACCACTCATGCACCCTGCTACTGTCTCTAATGGGCTAACAAAATGCCATCTTATGTATGTCTTTCCAGGTCCTATACACTGTGGATTCCTAATCTGTTTGCAACTGTCATGTGCATGTGTAATATGCCTGGTTCACCAGCAAGTGGCAGCAAACACGGCAGAGCTGTACTTAGATAGAATGGAACTTACCATTCCATTCTAACCCCCCTCCGGTGAAAGTGGGCTAGTCCTACTTCCTGCAGGAAGGGTGGGGACCAGTTGGTTCCAGTCTAGTTTATCCCAGCAAGAGGAAGTGTGTGCAGGGGCATGTCACTGCTGGACATGCCCACACCAGCCAGAGCACCTTAAGCTCTGCTGGTCATGGAGGTGGAAACCTAAAGCCTCAGGAGCCAGGAGAAAAGTTCTATAAGTCCAACTACAGAGTGAAGTGCAGCACACAGAAGAAGCTGAGTTATACAGCCAGCCTGTCAGTACAGCAGAGGCAGAGAGAAACAGAGATATAGCAGAGTGGAGTTTGCCTGCCAGTTTCATGCTAAAGCCTTCTGGAACCAAGACAAAGCCTGAAAACCATTTTGGAGAATGTTTATTGAAAGTAAAGCTGCCATTGAACTTCATCTCAAGGTCTGGACTCCAGTTATTCTTTTATCGCTCAATTATTCCCCCTATTTATTGCTTTGGAGCCAAAGACTGGAGTCCAGGGGTATCCAGGTAGGAGCCCGTGACACACAAAAAGATGTTTTAGGCTGCACTATACCACTCGGCATTCCTACACTAGACTAAGACTGACTGAAAACATCCTGCAGCCCCTCCCTTGGTAGGAAATTGGACTAGCCCACTTCTGCCCAAAAGAGGGAGAATGAAACAGTAAGTTCCATTGTATCTAAAGATCTCTCTGCCATACACGCTGCCACCTGCTGGTGAACCAGGCATATAACATGTAATACAACAAATAACAGTTACATAGCAGAACAATAAAAGCACAATGTAAGAGGAATAATTACTCAGATGACATTATAGTTAACCTGTCCTGATGCATGGACACTAATTATATCATCTGTTCAATACTAAGGAAATCGTGAAAACATGACTGGTAACCCTGCTCTAGAGGGTACAGGACCATCAGGTGACAAAGTCCATGTTGTCCTCCCCCCCTCCACCTCCTTCCAGGTTCAGTCTCTGGGCACTCGGTGTTTATTTATTAAAGACCCCAGTAAAGCACCATGCTTTTACTTCCACTTTCCCTTGAATATTTGTAGGAAACATGAGAACACAGCAATCCAGAGTCACAATGAAGATGGGGGAGGGGTGGGCACGCTGGAGAATCCAGTACAGAGACAGTCACCAGACACTCTGAGAAGAAATGAGTTAGACAAGAGGCTCTGTCACAACCATTGCTCTCTCTTAATATGTGAACTGCTACACAGGCCACCGCACTTGTGGTCCATTTGGATCCACTTGCTTTGGTCCACTTGTATAACAGTCCATTGTCGGTTCACACAGTCCGTGGCCTTTCCTGGGGCAGAGCATTGTCTGGAAATATCATCATGAGGCACCAGGAATCTCAATATGGCTCCTAGACAAACCCCAGCAGTTCTCTGTGGCTTGAGAGAGTTTCTGGAGTCATGAGGTTTTGGAGGCCCCTTTATTACATTTACAAGTCCTGTTGGGCTCAGCAGGGTCCATTCAGCCCCTCTCCTCCACCATACTTCAGGTGACAATATATCCAATACTGTAGGTCCAGATCCCAGCACCCAGACAAATAGCAAACAAGACATCGTCATCACTGATGAAGTTTTGGGGAAGTCCAAAGTATTTAGAGGCAAGAGAAAGGGGGACAGAGGTGCAATGAGTTATAGGTGGAACAGTCAATGAAGGCGAAGTGTCTCGCCTCCATGGAGGTCACCAATGCTCTTGGGGCCTGTGTCTGGTCCTCCTTCCCAATCTTATGGGGCATTCTGCCACCACACTCAAGTGTCCTCCTCAGTGCCCTCGACAGAGCTCTCCTCCTCAGTGCCCTCGACAGAGCTCTCCTCCTCAGTGCCCTCGACACAGCCAAAAATACACGAGGTCAGTTTCAGAGAACTGGTGAACATGTCTGTCTAAGGATGAGACTGACCAACTGTGTCTTACTGATGACATCTGAAGGGGTGGCAGCTCATCATATTGACTCGCTCCACCTCCAGCAGGGGCGGATTGGCCATAGACCTTACAGGGAAATTTCCCGGTGGGCTGATGCCCCGTGGGCCGGCCAGTGGAGGTTTTTGGTTGATGTATTTGGTGCTGCTGGCAGTATTTTGTGATGGACTGTGGTATTTGGCTATGGTGGGGTGGTATGAAGTGTCACAGTATGGCACTGCTGGCCATGCCTTCCATCAATTTGGACCCGACCACAAAACAAGGCCACTTTTAGTATTTTTTCCAGGACCACTTTAAGTTTCCAGTCAGCCCCTGACCTCCAGTATATGATTTTCATTGATGTGGAGAGAAGTATGTCACCGCTCTACATTCCACCTCCAGGGTCTTTTCTGGCCGCCCATTCTACACCCATAAGCATTAATATGGAGTTGAACCCCTTCCACTGCTCTTCTGGGACAGTTTATAGTTTGCTCTTTCTACAAGATTTTGGAGGGTGTCTGTAGGATTTCTGCCCCTTCATCCAGAAGATCATTGGTGAAGGCCTGGAAGAGAAGGCCAGGTTTGCAGTCTCCGTCCTGGATGACATTGAGGTCGGGGCTCTGTGCGGCCGGTCAGCTTCTTCCAGACTCCACCAACCATGTCTTTATGGAGCTCGTGCACTGGGGCGCAGTCATGGAGGAGCAAAAAAGGGCAATGTCTTGTTCCTTACCTGGAACTAAGAGGCCAAGAACACCTATAGCATTACCCCTCTTCCACCAACCCCTTAAGACCCCCATAGCATTACCCCTCCTCCAGCCGGCACAATGCATTCACCACACTTGTCCATCAGACACCAGATGGAGAACTGTGGTTGGTCCAGTGGTGGTGGGCTTTACACCCTTCCATCCCACGCCTGGCTTTCTCCTTGGCGATGGAAGGCTGGCATGTAGCAGCCATGGAGACCCGTGTCAGCTATTGTGCTGAAGTTAATGGTGGGGAGGACTGGACATCGGTTGAGTGTCGCTCTTTAATGTGCACATAATGGAATTATACGAGACGGAACCAAAGGCATCTAAAGAAGTCACTGGAATAATGCTTCTGCTTCTCACAATCATCACTCCGAATATCAAGGGCGTAGCTATAGGGGGGCAGAGGAAGCAGTCGCTACCGGGCCCAGGAGCCTGAGGGGCCCAAAGACACATGTGCCACATAAGAAAAAACCTCTATTATAGAAGGTGCATGCGGGTCATCATCTCTGACCTCCTGATACACCCCCACATGTAATCTCCGATCCTCACAGGACTCCTCCTCTACTCTTATCACATCCTGCCCCCCCCCCGTACATCTCTGACCTCCTGATACACCCCCACATGTAATCTCCGATCCTCACAGGACTCCTCCTCTACTCTTATCACATCCTGCCCCCCCCCTGTACATCTCTGACCTCCTGATACACCCCACATGTAATCTCCGATCCTCACAGGACTCCTCCTCTACTCTTATCACATCCTGCCCCTGTACATCTCTGACCTCCTGATACACCCCACATGTAATCTCCGATCCTCACAGGACTCCTCCTCTACTCTTATCACATCCTGCCCCCGTACATCTCTGACCTCCTGATACACCCCCATGTAATCTCCGATCCTCACAGGACTCCTCCTCTACTCTTATCACATCCTGCCCCCTGTACATCTCTGACCTCCTGATACACCCCACATGTAATCTCCGATCCTCACAGGACTCCTCCTCTACTCTTATCACATCCTGCCCCCGTACATCTCTGACCTCCTGATACACCCCACATGTAATCTCCGATCCTCACAGGACTCCTCCTCTACTCTTATCATCCTGCCCCCGTACATCTCTGACCTCTGATACACCCCACATGTAATCTCCAGATCCTCACAGGACTCCTCCTCTACTCTTATCACATCCTGCCCCCTGTACATCTCTGACCTCCTGATACACCCCACATGTAATCTCCGATCCTCACGGGACTCCTCCTCTACTCTTATCACATCCTGCCCCCGTGCATCTCTGACCTCTGATACACCCCACATGTAATCTCCAGTCCTCACAGGACTCCTCCTCTACTCTTATCACATCCTGCCCCCGTACATCTCTGACCTCTGATACACCCCACATGTAATCTCCGATCCTCACAGGACTCCTCCTCTACTCTTATCACATCCTGCCCCCTGTACATCTCTGACCTCCTGATACACCCCACATGTAATCTCCGATCCTCACAGGACTCCTCCTCTACTCTTATCATCCTGCCCCCGTACATCTCTGACCTCTGATACACCCCACATGTAATCTCCAGTCCTCACAGGACTCCTCCTCTACTCTTATCACATCCTGCCCCCGTACATCTCTGACCTCTGATACACCCCACATGTAATCTCCGATCCTCACAGGACTCCTCCTCTACTCTTATCACATCCTGCCCCCGTACATCTCTGACCTCCTGATACACCCCACATGTAATCTCCAGATCCTCACAGGACTCCTCCTCTACTCTTATCACATCCTGCCCCCGTACATCTCTGACCTCCTGATACACCCCACATGTAATCTCCGATCCTCACAGGACTCCTCCTCTACTCTTATCACATCCTGCCCCACGTACATCTCTGGCCTCCTGATACACCCACATGTAATCTCCGATCCTCACAGGACTCCTCCTCTACTCTTATCACTCCTGCCCCCCTGTACATCTCTGACACTCTGATACACCCCACATGTAATCTCCAGTCCTCACAGGACTCCTCCTCTACTCTTATCACATCCTGCCCCCCGTACATCTCTGACCTCCTGATACACCCCACATGTAATCTCCGATCCTCACAGGACTCCTCCTCTACTCTTATCACATCCTGCCCCCCGTACATCTCTGACCTCCTGATACACCCCACATGTAATCTCCGATCCTCACAGGACTCTCCTCTACTCTTATCATCCTCCTCCATGTACATCTCTGACCTCCTGATACACCCCCACATGTAATCTCCGATCCTCACAGGACTCCTCCTCTCACTCTTATCACATCCTGCCCCCGTACATCTCTGACCTCCTGATACACCCCACATGTAATCTCCGATCCTCACAGGACTCCTCCTCTACTCTTATCACATCCTGCCCCCTGTACATCTCTGACCTCCTGATACACCCCCACATGTAATCTCCGATCCTCACAGGACTCCTCCTCTACTCTTATCATCCTGCCCCCGTACATCTCTGACCTCTGATTACACCCCACATGTAATCTCGCAGTCCTCACAGGAGCTCCTCCTCTACTCTTATCACATCCTGCCCCCGTACATCTCTGACCTCCTGATACACCCCCACATGTAATCTCCGATCCTCACAGGACTCCTCCTCTACTCTTATCATCATCCTGCCCCCGTACATCTCTGACCTCCTGATACACCCCACATGTAATCTCTCGATCCTCACAGGACTCCTCCTCTACTCTTATCACATCCTGCCCCCGTACATCTCTGACCTCCTGATACACCCCACATGTAATCTCCGATCCTCACAGGACTCCTCCTCTACTCTTATCACATCCTGCCCCACGTACATCTCTGACCTCCTGATACACCCCACATGTAATCTCCGATCCTCACAGGACTCCTCCTCTACTCTTATCACATCCTGCCCCCGTACATCTCTGACCTCCTGATACACCCCACATGTAATCTCCGATCCTCACAGGACTCCTCCTCTACTCTTATCACATCCTGCCCCCGTACATCTCTGACCTCTGATACACCCCACATGTAATCTCCGATCCTCACAGGACTCCTCCTCTACTCTTATCACATCCTGCCCCCCGTACATCTCTGACCTCCTGATACACCCCCACATGTAATCTCCGATCCTCACAGGACTCCTCCTCTACTCTTATCACATCCTGCCCCCGTACATCTCTGACCTCCTGATACACCCCACATGTAATCTCCAGTCCTCACAGGACTCCTCCTCTACTCTTATCACATCCTGCCCCCCCGTACATCTCTGACCTCCTGATACACCCCACATGTAATCTCCGATCCTCACAGGACTCCTCCTCTACTCTTATCACATCCTGCCCCTCGTGCATCTCTGACACTCTGATACACCCCACATGTAATCTCCGATCCTCACAGGACTCCTCCTCTACTCTTATCACATCCTGCCCCCATGTGCATCTCTGACCTCCTGATACACCCCCACATGTAATCTCAGATCCTCACAGGACTCCTCCTCTACTCTTATCACATCCTGCCCCCCCGTACATCTCTGACCTCTGATACACCCCACATGTAATCTCCCGATCCTCACAGGACTCCTCCTCTACTCTTATCACATCCTGCCCCCCGTACATCTCTGACCTCCTGATACACCCCCACATGTATCTCCAGTCCTCACAGGACTCTCCTCTACTCTTATCACATCCTGCCCCGCTACATCTCTGACCTCATGATGCACCCCACATGTAATCTCCAGTCCTCACAGGACTCCTCCTCTACTCTTATCACATCCTGCCCCCCAGTACATCTCTGACCTCCTGATACCCCCACATGTAATCTCCGATCACTCAGGGACTCCTCCTCTACTCTTATCACATCCTGCCCCCCGTGCATCTCTGACCTCCTGATACACCCCACATGTAATCTCCGATCCTCACAGGACTCCTCCTCTACTTATCACATCCTGCCCCCCACATCTCTGACCTCCTGATACACCCCACATGTAATCTCCGATCCTCACAGGACTCCTCCTCTACTCTTATCACATCCCTGCCCCCCATGTACATCTCTGACCTCCTGATACACTCCCCACATGTAATCTCCAGATCTCACAGGACTCCTCCTCTACTCTTATCACATCCTGCCCCATGTACATCTCTGACCTCCTGATACACCCCACATGTAATCTCCGATCCTCACAGGACTCCTCCTCTACTCTTATCACATCCTGCCCCCTGTACATCTCTGACCTCCTGATACACCCCACATGTAATCTCCGATCACTCACAGGACTCCTCCTCTACTCTTATCACATCCTGCCCCGTACATCTCTGACCTCTGATACACCCCACATGTAATCTCCGATCCTCATGGGACTCCTCCTCTACTCTTATCACATCCTGCCCCGTACATCTCTGACCTCTGATACACCCCACATGTAATCTCCGATCCTCACAGGACTCCTCCTCTACTCTTATCACATCCTGCCCCCCCGTACATCTCTGACCTCCTGATACACCCCCACATGTAATCTCCGATCCTCACAGGACTCCTCCTCTACTCTTATCACATCCTGCCCCCTACATCTCTGACCTCTGATACACCCCCACATGTAATCTCCGATCCTCACGGGACTCCTCCTCTACTCTTATCACATCCTGCCCCGTACATCTCTGACCTCCTGATACACCCCACATGTAATCTCCGATCCTCACAGGACTCCTCCTCTACTCTTATCACATCCTGCCCCAGTACATCTCTGACCTCCTGATACACCCCACATGTAATCTCTCCGATCCTCACAGGACTCTCCTCTACTCTTATCACATCCTGCCTCCGTCATCATCTCTGACACTCCTGATACACCCTCACATGTAATCTCCAATCCTCTACAGGACTCCTCCTCTACTTTCTTATCATCCTGCCCCGTACATCTCTGACCTCCTGATACACCCCCACATGTAATCTCCGGTCCTCACGGACTCTCCTCTACTCTTATCACATCCCTGCCCCCGTTACATCTCTGACCTCCTGATACACCCCCCATGTGAACTCCGATCCTCACAGGACTCACTCTACTCTTATCACATCCCCCATTACATCTCTGACCTCTGATACACCCCCATGTAATCTCGATCCTCACAGGACTCCTCCTCTACTCTTATCATCCTGCCCTCCCTGCATCTCTGACCTCCTGATACACCCCACATGTAATCTCCGATCCTCACAGGACTCCTCCTCTACTCTTATCACATCCTGCCCCCGTACATCTCTGACCTCCTGATACACCCCACATGTAATCTCCGATCCTCACAGGACTCCTCCTCTACTCTTATCACATCCTGCCCCCCTGTACATCTCTGACCTCCTGATACACCCCCACATGTAATCTCCGATCCTCACAGGACTCCTCCTCTACTCTTATCACATCCTGCCCCCCGTACATCTCTGACCTCCTGATACACCCCACATGTAATCTCCGATCCTCACAGGACTCCTCCTCTACTCTTATCACATCCTGCCCCCAGTACATCTCTGACCTCTGATACACCCCACATGTAATCTCCAATCCTCACAGGACTCCTCCTCTACTCTTATCACATCCTGCCCCCGTACATCTCTGACCTCTGATACACCCCACATGTAATCTCCGATCCTCACAGGACTCCTCCTCTACTCTTATCACATCCTGCCCCCATGTACATCTCTGACCTCCTGATACACCCCACATGTAATCTCCGATCCTCACAGGACTCCTCCTCTACTCTTATCACATCCTGCCCCCCGTACATCTCTGACCTCCTGATACACCCCACATGTAATCTCCGATCCTCACAGGACTCCTCCTCTACTCTTATCACATCCTGCCCCCCGTACATCTCTGACCTCTGATACACCCCACATGTAATCTCCGATCCTCACAGGACTCCTCCTCTACTCTTATCACATCCTGCCCCCCGTACATCTCTGACCTCCTGATACACCCCACATGTAATCTCCGATCCTCACAGGACTCCTCCTCTACTCTTATCACATCCTGCCCCCCGTACATCTCTGACCTCCTGATACACCCCACATGTAATCTCCGATCCTCACAGGACTCCTCCTCTACTCTTATCACATCCTGCCCCCGTACATCTCTGACCTCCTGATACACCCCCATGTAATCTCCGATCCTCACAGGACTCCTCCTCTACTCTTATCACATCCTGCCCCCCGTACATCTCTGACCTCCTGATACACCCCACATGTAATCTCCGATCCTCACAGGACTCCTCCTCTACTCTTATCACATCCTGCCCCCCGTACATCTCTGACCTCCTGATACACCCCACATGTAATCTCCGATCCTCACAGGACTCCTCCTCTACTCTTATCACAT
The DNA here is from genome assembly GCA_033119425.1 of Bufotes viridis. Taxonomy (NCBI): domain Eukaryota; kingdom Metazoa; phylum Chordata; class Amphibia; order Anura; family Bufonidae; genus Bufotes; species Bufotes viridis. The sequence goes on along the minus strand of CM065589.1, from coordinate 622,905,621 downwards.
CCTGCCCCCCTGTACATCTCTGACCTCCTGATACACCCCACATGTAATCTCCGATCCTCACAGGACTCCTCCTCTACTCTTATCACATCCTGCCCCCCGTACATCTCTGACCTCCTGATACACCCCACATGTAATCTCCGATCCTCACAGGACTCCTCCTCTACTCTTATCACATCCTGCCCCCCGTACATCTCTGACCTCCTGATACACCCCACATGTAATCTCCGATCCTCACAGGACTCCTCCTCTACTCTTATCACATCCTGCCCCCGTACATCTCTGACCTCCTGATACACCCCACATGTAATCTCCGATCCTCACAGGACTCCTCCTCTACTCTTATCACATCCTGCCCCCGTACATCTCTGACCTCTGATACACCCCACATGTAATCTCCGATCCTCACAGGACTCCTCCTCTACTCTTATCACATCCTGCCCCCTGTACATCTCTGACCTCCTGATACACCCCACATGTAATCTCCGATCCTCACAGGACTCCTCCTCTACTCTTATCACATCCTGCCCCCCCGTACATCTCTGACCTCCTGATACACCCCACATGTAATCTCCGATCCTCACAGGACTCCTCCTCTACTCTTATCACATCCTGCCCCCGTACATCTCTGACCTCCTGATACACCCCCACATGTAATCTCCGATCCTCACAGGACTCCTCCTCTACTCTTATCACATCCTGCCCCCCGTACATCTCTGACCTCCTGATACACCCCCACATGTAATCTCCGATCCTCACAGGACTCCTCCTCTACTCTTATCACATCCTGCCCCTGTACATCTCTGACCTCTGATACACCCCCACATGTAATCTCTGATCCTCACAGGACTCCTCCTCTACTCTTATCACATCCTGCCCCCGTACATCTCTGACCTCCTGATACACCCCCACATGTAATCTCCGATCCTCACAGGACTCCTCCTCTACTCTTATCACATCCTGCCCCCCCGTACATCTCTGACCTCCTGATACACCCCACATGTAATCTCCGATCCTCACAGGACTCCTCCTCTACTCTTATCACATCCTGCCCCCATGTACATCTCTGACCTCCTGATACACCCCACATGTAATCTCCGATCCTCACAGGACTCCTCCTCTACTCTTATCACATCCTGCCCCCGTACATCTCTGACCTCTGATACACCCCACATGTAATCTCCGATCCTCACAGGACTCCTCCTCTACTCTTATCACATCCTGCCCCCCGTACATCTCTGACCTCCTGATACACCCCACATGTAATCTCCGATCCTCACAGGACTCCTCCTCTACTCTTATCACATCCTGCCCCCCCGTACATCTCTGACCTCCTGATACACCCCCACATGTAATCTCCGATCCTCACAGGACTCCTCCTCTACTCTTATCACATCCTGCCCCCGTACATCTCTGACCTCCTGATACACCCCACATGTAATCTCCGATCCTCACAGGACTCCTCCTCTACTCTTATCACATCCTGCCCCCCGTACATCTCTGACCTCCTGATACACCCCACATGTAATCTCCGATCCTCACAGGACTCCTCCTCTACTCTTATCACATCCTGCCCCCCGTACATCTCTGACCTCCTGATACACCCCACATGTAATCTCCGATCCTCACAGGACTCCTCCTCTACTCTTATCACATCCTGCCCCCGTACATCTCTGACCTCCTGATACACCCCCACATGTAATCTCCGATCCTCACAGGACTCCTCCTCTACTCTTATCACATCCTGCCCCCGTACATCTCTGACCTCCTGATACACCCCACATGTAATCTCCGATCCTCACAGGACTCCTCCTCTACTCTTATCACATCCTGCCCCCGTACATCTCTGACCTCTGATACACCCCCACATGTAATCTCCGATCCTCACAGGACTCCTCCTCTACTCTTATCACATCCTGCCCCCGTACATCTCTGACCTCCTGATACACCCCCACATGTAATCTCCGATCCTCACAGGACTCCTCCTCTACTCTTATCACATCCTGCCCCCCTGTACATCTCTGACCTCCTGATACACCCCCACATGTAATCTCCGATCCTCACAGGACTCCTCCTCTACTCTTATCACATCCTGCCCCCCGTACATCTCTGACCTCTGATACACCCCACATGTAATCTCCGATCCTCACAGGACTCCTCCTCTACTCTTATCACATCCTGCCCCCGTACATCTCTGACCTCCTGATACACCCCACATGTAATCTCCGATCCTCACAGGACTCCTCCTCTACTCTTATCACATCCTGCCCCCCGTACATCTCTGACCTCCTGATACACCCCCACATGTAATCTCCGATCCTCACAGGACTCCTCCTCTACTCTTATCACATCCTGCCCCCGTACATCTCTGACCTCCTGATACACCCCACATGTAATCTCCGATCCTCACAGGACTCCTCCTCTACTCTTATCACATCCTGCCCCCCGTACATCTCTGACCTCCTGATACACCCCACATGTAATCTCCGATCCTCACAGGACTCCTCCTCTACTCTTATCACATCCTGCCCCCCCGTACATCTCTGACCTCCTGATACACCCCACATGTAATCTCCGATCCTCACAGGACTCCTCCTCTACTCTTATCACATCCTGCCCCCGTACATCTCTGACCTCCTGATACACCCCACATGTAATCTCCGATCCTCACAGGACTCCTCCTCTACTCTTATCACATCCTGCCCCCCCGTACATCTCTGACCTCCTGATACACCCCACATGTAATCTCCGATCCTCACAGGACTCCTCCTCTACTCTTATCACATCCTGCCCCCGTACATCTCTGACCTCCTGATACACCCCACATGTAATCTCCGATCCTCACAGGACTCCTCCTCTACTCTTATCACATCCTGCCCCCGTACATCTCTGACCTCCTGATACACCCCCACATGTAATCTCCGATCCTCACAGGACTCCTCCTCTACTCTTATCACATCCTGCCCCCGTACATCTCTGACCTCCTGATACACCCCACATGTAATCTCCGATCCTCACAGGACTCCTCCTCTACTCTTATCACATCCTGCCCCCGTACATCTCTGACCTCCTGATACACCCCACATGTAATCTCCGATCCTCACAGGACTCCTCCTCTACTCTTATCACATCCTGCCCCCCGTACATCTCTGACCTCCTGATACACCCCACATGTAATCTCCGATCCTCACAGGACTCCTCCTCTACTCTTATCACATCCTGCCCCCGTACATCTCTGACCTCCTGATACACCCCACATGTAATCTCCGATCCTCACAGGACTCCTCCTCTACTCTTATCACATCCTGCCCCCGTACATCTCTGACCTCTGATACACCCCACATGTAATCTCCGATCCTCACAGGACTCCTCCTCTACTCTTATCACATCCTGCCCCCAGTACATCTCTGACCTCCTGATACACCCCACATGTAATCTCCGATCCTCACAGGACTCCTCCTCTACTCTTATCACATCCTGCCCCCTGTACATCTCTGACCTCCTGATACACCCCCACATGTAATCTCCGATCCTCACAGGACTCCTCCTCTACTCTTATCACATCCTGCCCCCGTACATCTCTGACCTCCTGATACACCCCACATGTAATCTCCGATCCTCACAGGACTCCTCCTCTACTCTTATCACATCCTGCCCCCGTACATCTCTGACCTCCTGATACACCCCCACATGTAATCTCCGATCCTCACAGGACTCCTCCTCTACTCTTATCACATCCTGCCCCCCCGTACATCTCTGACCTCCTGATACACCCCACATGTAATCTCCGATCCTCACAGGACTCCTCCTCTACTCTTATCACATCCTGCCCCCCGTACATCTCTGACCTCCTGATACACCCCACATGTAATCTCCGATCCTCACAGGACTCCTCCTCTACTCTTATCACATCCTGCCCCCAGTACATCTCTGACCTCCTGATACACCCCACATGTAATCTCCGATCCTCACAGGACTCCTCCTCTACTCTTATCACATCCTGCCCCCATTACATCTCTGACCTCCTGATACACCCCCACATGTAATCTCCGATCCTCACAGGACTCCTCCTCTACTCTTATCACATCCTGCCCCCCGTACATCTCTGACCTCCTGATACACCCCACATGTAATCTCCGATCCTCACAGGACTCCTCCTCTACTCTTATCACATCCTGCCCCCAGTACATCTCTGACCTCCTGATACACCCCCACATGTAATCTCCGATCCTCACAGGACTCCTCCTCTACTCTTATCACATCCTGCCCCCGTACATCTCTGACCTCCTGATACACCCCACATGTAATCTCCGATCCTCACAGGACTCCTCCTCTACTCTTATCACATCCTGCCCCCCCGTACATCTCTGACCTCCTGATACACCCCACATGTAATCTCCGATCCTCACAGGACTCCTCCTCTACTCTTATCACATCCTGCCCCCGTACATCTCTGACCTCCTGATACACCCCACATGTAATCTCCGATCCTCACAGGACTCCTCCTCTACTCTTATCACATCCTGCCCCCGTACATCTCTGACCTCTGATACACCCCACATGTAATCTCCGATCCTCACAGGACTCCTCCTCTACTCTTATCACATCCTGCCCCCGTTACATCTCTGACCTCCTGATACACCCCCACATGTAATCTCCGATCCTCACAGGACTCCTCCTCTACTCTTATCACATCCTGCCCCCGTACATCTCTGACCTCCTGATACACCCCCACATGTAATCTCCGATCCTCACAGGACTCCTCCTCTACTCTTATCACATCCTGCCCCCGTACATCTCTGACCTCCTGATACACCCCACATGTAATCTCCGATCCTCACAGGACTCCTCCTCTACTCTTATCACATCCTGCCCCCCCGTACATCTCTGACCTCCTGATACACCCCCACATGTAATCTCCGATCCTCACAGGACTCCTCCTCTACTCTTATCACATCCTGCCCCCCGTACATCTCTGACCTCCTGATACACCCCACATGTAATCTCCGATCCTCACAGGACTCCTCCTCTACTCTTATCACATCCTGCCCCCGTACATCTCTGACCTCCTGATACACCCCACATGTAATCTCCGATCCTCACAGGACTCCTCCTCTACTCTTATCACATCCTGCCCCCCCGTACATCTCTGACCTCTGATACACCCCACATGTAATCTCCGATCCTCACAGGACTCCTCCTCTACTCTTATCACATCCTGCCCCCGTACATCTCTGACCTCCTGATACACCCCACATGTAATCTCCGATCCTCACAGGACTCCTCCTCTACTCTTATCACATCCTGCCCCCGTACATCTCTGACCTCCTGATACACCCCACATGTAATCTCCGATCCTCACAGGACTCCTCCTCTACTCTTATCACATCCTGCCCCCGTACATCTCTGACCTCCTGATACACCCCCACATGTAATCTCCGATCCTCACAGGACTCCTCCTCTACTCTTATCACATCCTGCCCCCGTACATCTCTGACCTCCTGATACACCCCACATGTAATCTCCGATCCTCACAGGACTCCTCCTCTACTCTTATCACATCCTGCCCCCGTACATCTCTGACCTCCTGATACACCCCCACATGTAATCTCCGATCCTCACAGGACTCCTCCTCTACTCTTATCACATCCTGCCCCCCGTACATCTCTGACCTCCTGATACACCCCCACATGTAATCTCCGATCCTCACAGGACTCCTCCTCTACTCTTATCACATCCTGCCCCCTGTACATCTCTGACCTCCTGATACACCCCCACATGTAATCTCCGATCCTCACAGGACTCCTCCTCTACTCTTATCACATCCTGCCCCCGTACATCTCTGACCTCCTGATACACCCCACATGTAATCTCCGATCCTCACAGGACTCCTCCTCTACTCTTATCACATCCTGCCCCCTGTACATCTCTGACCTCCTGATACACCCCCACATGTAATCTCCGATCCTCACAGGACTCCTCCTCTACTCTTATCACATCCTGCCCCCGTACATCTCTGACCTCCTGATACACCCCACATGTAATCTCCAGTCCTCACAGGACTCCTCCTCTACTCTTATCACATCCTGCCCCCGTACATCTCTGACCTCCTGATACACCCCACATGTAATCTCCGATCCTCACAGGACTCCTCCTCTACTCTTATCACATCCTGCCCCCCGTACATCTCTGACCTCCTGATACACCCCACATGTAATCTCCGATCCTCACAGGACTCCTCCTCTACTCTTATCACATCCTGCCCCCTGTACATCTCTGACCTCCTGATACACCCCACATGTAATCTCCGATCCTCACAGGACTCCTCCTCTACTCTTATCACATCCTGCCTCCCGTACATCTCTGACCTCCTGATACACCCCCACATGTAATCTCCGATCCTCACAGGACTCCTCCTCTACTCTTATCACATCCTGCCCCCCCGTACATCTCTGACCTCCTGATACACCCCCACATGTAATCTCCGATCCTCACAGGACTCCTCCTCTACTCTTATCACATCCTGCCCCCGTACATCTCTGACCTCCTGATACACCCCCACATGTAATCTCCGATCCTCACAGGACTCCTCCTCTACTCTTATCACATCCTGCCCCCATGTACATCTCTGACCTCCTGATACACCCCCACATGTAATCTCCGATCCTCACAGGACTCCTCCTCTACTCTTATCACATCCTGCCCCCGTACATCTCTGACCTCCTGATACACCCCCACATGTAATCTCCGATCCTCACAGGACTCCTCCTCTACTCTTATCACATCCTGCCCCCGTACATCTCTGACCTCCTGATACACCCCACATGTAATCTCCGATCCTCACAGGACTCCTCCTCTACTCTTATCACATCCTGCCCCCCGTACATCTCTGACCTCCTGATACACCCCACATGTAATCTCCGATCCTCACAGGACTCCTCCTCTACTCTTATCACATCCTGCCCCCCGTACATCTCTGACCTCCTGATACACCCCACATGTAATCTCCGATCCTCACAGGACTCCTCCTCTACTCTTATCACATCCTGCCCCCGTGCATCTCTGACCTCCTGATACACCCCCATGTAATCTCCGATCCTCACAGGACTCCTCCTCTACTCTTATCACATCCTGCCCCCGTACATCTCTGACCTCTGATACACCCCACATGTAATCTCCGATCCTCACAGGACTCCTCCTCTACTCTTATCACATCCTGCCCCCGTACATCTCTGACCTCTGATACACCCCACATGTAATCTCCGATCCTCACAGGACTCCTCCTCTACTCTTATCACATCCTGCCCCCCGTACATCTCTGACCTCCTGATACACCCCACATGTAATCTCCGATCCTCACAGGACTCCTCCTCTACTCTTATCACATCCTGCCCCCGTACATCTCTGACCTCCTGATACACCCCCACATGTAATCTCCGATCCTCACAGGACTCCTCCTCTACTCTTATCACATCCTGCCCCCGTACATCTCTGACCTCCTGATACACCCCCACATGTAATCTCCGATCCTCACAGGACTCCTCCTCTACTCTTATCACATCCTGCCCCCCCGTACATCTCTGACCTCTGATACACCCCCACATGTAATCTCCGATCCTCACAGGACTCCTCCTCTACTCTTATCACATCCTGCCCCCCAGTACATCTCTGACCTCCTGATACACCCCCACATGTAATCTCCGATCCTCACAGGACTCCTCCTCTACTCTTATCACATCCTGCCCCCGTACATCTCTGACCTCCTGATACACCCCCACATGTAATCTCCGATCCTCACAGGACTCCTCCTCTACTCTTATCACATCCTGCCCCCGTACATCTCTGACCTCCTGATACACCCCACATGTAATCTCCGATCCTCACAGGACTCCTCCTCTACTCTTATCACATCCTGCCCCCGTACATCTCTGACCTCCTGATACACCCCCACATGTAATCTCCGATCCTCACAGGACTCCTCCTCTACTCTTATCACATCCTGCCCCCGTACATCTCTGACCTCCTGATACACCCCACATGTAATCTCCGATCCTCACAGGACTCCTCCTCTACTCTTATCACATCCTGCCCCCGTACATCTCTGACCTCCTGATACACCCCACATGTAATCTCCGATCCTCACAGGACTCTCCTCTACTCTTATCACATCCTGCCCCCCGTACATCTCTGACCTCCTGATACACCCCACATGTAATCTCCGATCCTCACAGGACTCCTCCTCTACTCTTATCACATCCTGCCCCCGTACATCTCTGACCTCCTGATACACCCCACATGTAATCTCCGATCCTCACAGGACTCCTCCTCTACTCTTATCACATCCTGCCCCCGTACATCTCTGACCTCCTGATACACCCCACATGTAATCTCCGATCCTCACAGGACTCCTCCTCTACTCTTATCACATCCTGCCCCCCCGTACATCTCTGACCTCCTGATACACCCCCACATGTAATCTCCGATCCTCACAGGACTCCTCCTCTACTCTTATCATCCTGCCCCCGTACATCTCTGACCTCCTGATACACCCCCACATGTAATCTCCGATCCTCACAGGACTCCTCCTCTACTCTTATCACATCCTGCCCCCCGTACATCTCTGACCTCCTGATACACCCCCACATGTAATCTCCGATCCTCACAGGACTCCTCCTCTACTCTTATCACATCCTGCCCCCGTACATCTCTGACCTCCTGATACACCCCACATGTAATCTCCGATCCTCACAGGACTCCTCCTCTACTCTTATCACATCCTGCCCCCCCGTACATCTCTGACCTCCTGATACACCCCCACATGTAATCTCTCATCCTCACAGGACTCCTCCTCTGATCTTCTCTCATCTGTTCCTCACACAGTCGACTACAAGATTTCTCCCGAGCCTCTCCCTACTCGAACTCTCCCAACACATCAGCCTCTCCCTCAACATCCACACCTTCAAGAGGAACCTGAAAACCCACCTCCTCAGGAAAGCCCACCATCTGCAATGAGCATGCCGCCACCACAGCCACTAGAGCCGCCTTTACCCTCACCTACTGTGTTCTCCCCTTCCCTTATAGGTTTGTAAGCTCTTGCAGGGCAGAGTCCTCTCCCCTCTGTACCAGTCTGTTAATAGTTTCTTGTTTGCTGTGTTTTTTTATTTCTGAGTAACCCCAGCTGGATGTACATGGAATTAATGGCCCTTTAAAATAATAATAATAAAAATAGTGTCTGTATAATCTGTATGTAGTGAGCTCCCTCTAGTGGTGGCTGTATAATCTGTATGTAGTGAGCTCCCTCTAGTGGTGGCTGTATAATCTGTATGTAGTGAGCTCCCTCTAGTGGTGGCTGTATAATCTGTATGTAGTGAGCTCCCTCTAGTGGTGGCTGTATAATCTGTATGTAGTGAGCTCCCTCTAGTGGTGGCTGTATAATCTGTATGTAGTGAGCTCCCTCTAGTGGTGGCTGTATAATCTGTATGTAGTGAGCTCCCTCTAGTGGTGGCTGTATAATCTGTATGTAGTGAGCTCCTCTAGTGGTGGCTGTATAATCTGTATGTAGTGAGCTCCCTCTAGTGGTGGCTGTATAATCTGTATGTAGTGAGCTCCCTCTAGTGGTGGCTGTATAATCTGTATGTAGTGAGCTCCCTCTAGTGGTGGCTGTATAATCTGTATGTAGTGAGCGCCCTCTAGTGGTGGCTGTATAATCTGTATGTAGTGAGCTCCTCTAGTGGTGGCTGTATAATCTGTATGTAGTGAGCTCCTCTAGTGGTGGCTGTATAACCTGTATGTAGTGAGCTCCCTCTAGTGGTGGCTGTATAATCTGTATGTAGTGAGCTCCCCTAGTGGTGGCTGTATAATCTGTATATATTGAGCTCCTCTAGTGGTGGCTGAATAACCTGTATGTAGTGAGCTCCCTCTAGTGGTGGCTGTATAATCTGTATGTCGTGAGCTCCTCTAGTGGTGGCTGTATAATCTGTATGCAGTGAGCTCCCTCTAGTGGCGGCTGTATAATCTGTATGTAGTGAGCTCCCTTTAGTGGTGGCTGTATAATCTGTATGTCGTGATCTCGGCTCTAGTGGTGGCTGTATAATTTGTATGTAGTGAGCTCCCTCTAGTGGTGACTGTATGATCTGTATGTAGTGAGCTCCCTCTAGTGGTGGCTGTATAATCTGTATGTAGTGAGCTCCCTCTAGTGGTGACTGTATGATCTGTATATAGTGAGCTCCCTCTAGTGGTGGCTGTATAATCTGTATGTAGTGAGCTCCCTCTAGTGGTGGCTGTATAATCTGTATGTAGTGAGCTCCCTCTAGTGGTGGCTGTATAATCTGTATGTAGTGAGCTCCCTCTAGTGGTGGCTGTATAATCTGTATGTAGTGAGCTTCCTCTAGTGGTGGCTGTATAATCTGTATGTAGTGAGCTCCCTCTAGTGGTGGCTGTATAATCTGTATGTAGTGAGCTCCCTCTAGTGGTGGCTGTATAATCTGTATATAGTGAGCTCCCTCTAGTGGTGGCTGTATAATCTGTATGTAGTGAGCTCCCTCTAGTGGTGACTGTATAATCTGTATGTAGTGAGGCTCCCTCTAGTGGTGGCTGTATAATCTGTATGTAGTGAGCTCTCTCTAGTGGTGGCTGTATAATCTGTATGTAGTGAGCTCCCTCTAGTGGTGGCTGTATAATCTGTATGTAGTGAGCTCCCTCTAGTGGTGGCTGTATAATCTGTATGTAGTGAGCTCCCTCTAGTGGTGGCTGTATAATCTGTATGTAGTGAGCTCCCTCTAGTGGTGGCTGTATAATCTGTATGTAGTGAGCTCCCTCTAGTGGTGGCTGTATAATCTGTATGTAGTGAGCTCCCTCTAGTGGTGGCTGTATAATCTGTATGTAGTGAGCTCCCTCTAGTGGTGGCTGTATAATCTGTATGTAGTGAGCTCCCTCTAGTGGTGGCTGTATAATCTGTATGTAGTGAGCTCCCTCTAGTGGTGGCTGTATAATCTGTATGTAGTGAGCTTCCCTAGTGGTGGCTGTATAATCTGTATATATTGAGCTCCCTCTAGTGGTGGCTGTATAACCTGTATGTAGTGAGCTCCCTCTAGTGGTGGCTGTATAATCTGTAATTCGTGAGCTCCCTCTAGTGGTGGCTGTATAATCTGTATGCAGTGAGCTCCCTCTAGTGGCGGCTGTATAATCTGTATGTAGTGAGCTCCCTTTAGTGGTGGCTGTATAATCTGTATGTCGTGATCTCGGTCTAGTAGCGGCTGTATAATTTGTATGTAGTGAGCTCCCCTAGTGGTGACTGTATGATCTGTATGTAGTGAGCTCCCCTAGTGGTGGCTGTATAATCTGTATGTAGTGAGCTCCCTCTAGTGGTGACTGTATGATCTGTATATAGTGAGCTCCCTCTAGTGGTGGCTGTATAATCTGTATGTAGTGAGCTCCCTCTAGTGGTGGCTGTATAATCTGTATGTAGTGAGCTCCTCTAGTGGTGGCTGTATAATCTGTATGTAGTGAGCTCCCTCTAGTGGTGGCTGTATAATCTGTATGTAGTGAGCTTCCTCTAGTGGTGGCTGTATAATCTGTATGTAGTGAGCTCCCTCTAGTGGTGGCTGTATAATCTGTATGTAGTGAGCTTCCTCTAGTGGTGGCTGTATAATCTGTATATAGTGAGCTCCCTCTAGTGGTGGCTGTATAATCTGTATGTAGTGAGCTCCCTCTAGTGGTGGCTGTATAATCTGTATGTAGTGAGCTCCCTCTAGTGGTGGCTGTATAATCTGTATGTAGTGAGCTCCCTCTAGTGGTGGCTGTATAATCTGTATGTAGTGAGCTCCCTCTAGTGGTGGCTGTATAATCTGTATGTAGTGAGCTCCCTCTAGTGGTGGCTGTATAATCTGTATGTAGTGAGCTCCCTCTAGTGGTGGCTGTATAATCTGTATGTAGTGAGCTCCCTCTAGTGGTGGCTGTATAATCTGTATGTAGTGAGCTCCCTCTAGTGGTGGCTGTATAATCTGTATGTAGTGAGCTCCCTCTAGTGGTGACTGTATAATCTGTATGTAGTGGGCTCCCTCTAGTGGTGGCTGTATAATCTGTATGTAGTGAGCTCCCTCTAGTGGTGGCTGTATAATCTGTATGTAGTGAGCTCCCTCTAGTGGTGGCTGTATAATCTGTATGTAGTGAGCTCCCTCTAGTGGTGACTGTATAATCTGTCTGTAGTGAGCTCCCTCTAGTGGTGGCTGTATAATCTGTATGTCGTGATCTCCCTCTAGTGGTGGCTGTCTAATCTGTATGTAGTGAGCTTCCCCTAGTGGTGGCTGTATAATCTGTATATATTGAGCTCCCTCTATTGGTGGCTGTATAATCTGTATGTAGTGAGCTCCCTCTACTGGTGGCTGTATAATCTGTATGTAGTGAGCTCCCTCTAGTGGTGGCTGTATAATCTGTATGTAGAGAGCTTCCTCTAGCGGTGACTGTATAATCTGTATGTAGTGAGCTCCCTCTAGTGGTGGCTGTATAATCTGTATGTAGTGAGCTCCCTCTAATGGTGACTGTATAATCTGTATGTAGTGGGCTCCCTCTAGTGGTGGCTGTATAATCTGTATGTAGTGAGCTCCCTCTAGTGGTGGCTGTATAATCTGTATGTAGTGAGCTCCCTCTAGTGGTGGCTGTATGATCTGTATATATTGAGCTCCCTCTAGTGGTGGCTGTATAATCTGTATGTAGTAAGCTCCCTCTAGTGTTGGCTGTATAATATGTATGTAGTGAGCTCTCTCTAGTGGTGACTGTATAATCTGTATGTAGTGAGCTCCTTCTAGTAATGGCTGTATAATCTGTATGTAGTGAGCTCCCTCTAATGGTGGCTGTATAATCTGTATGTAGTGAGCTCCCTCTAGTGGTGGCTGTATAATCTGTATGTAGTGAGC